>LPNX010576597.1:22585-116910 GCA_001517045.1 Pseudotsuga menziesii | reverse complement strand
GTTGCTATGCTCTTGGAAATGATCATTGAATTGCAAGACAATATGGGATAATATAATTATAATATTTTCATTTGTAAATATCATAAACTTTAAAATGCAGTACAGAAATTTGAATTTCAAATATTAAAAAAGACTGCTATCACAAATGGATTTGGCTATGGATAAATTTCTTGAACATTTTCATTTTTGTAATCTTCCAATTTACACTTTAGTCTCAAAGGGTAATAGATGCACTTGACTGCTCATAAGCATAACCCTAGATTACCAATACCCAGATTGAAAGAAAACAAATGAAAAGCATACCGTGAACTTGGGAAGGCGAATTTTATAAACGTCAACCAGCTCCATCATGAGATCAAACAAATTAGAGAAAGGACTGTCCAACACCATCCCAGCAATTGATGGATCCTCTGCTCCATAGAGAAGGCTACAACAAAACAAGGCTTTAGACACTGAATGCAATCCATATAACTTGATTTCCCTTAATTTTTGAAGCAGAAAATTGTATAATTCACTATCCACTATGGACTTGTGTCAAATAATTGCTACAATGTAATCTAACATCTGTAAGTCATTTTGTACTTGCAGTCAATTATGCATCCCACAATGGCCATGTTATGCAGCTCATCTGAACCTAACTTGGCCATTGGGCTCACATTGTGCAGGTCCATATGGTCCCTTAGACGAGTGGACGTAACAAGCAACTCCACATTATATTTTAGTGTGTATATGGCTATGTATGTACATTTTATATGTGTTTATATTATCTACCATATGTAATCTATAATCTATAAATTATAATGTATACTGATGACCAAGTGTTAAGACTGCCAAATTCAGAATATGGACATTGAATTGTTGATAACTAATCATTTTGTTTTGAGTAGTGTTAGTTGAATAGACCGCTAAAATCTCTTTGTTCCCAAAAACCATATTTTTACAGTAACATCTCTTCCATATGAGAACTTGTCTAATGTTCGATCAACAGAGAAGTTTAATGAAGGACATCTTCTACTAACACAATATCAGGAGAGCATAGAAAGGCACCGACTACACTAAATGTTAATATAACAACTTCTATGGATCCTGATGATGAGCAGAGGTTCCACTCGAAATATGTCATCAGCTCCAACTTTCAACACAGTCACATCCAGAAGGCTTAATTCAATGTTATCCACTATGGAAACATCCAATCTCAGAAACTTCAGTCTTCTGTGTAAACTGTTTGATATTCCTATTTATCCACAAATACTACAAATCTCACAAAATATGAGAAGGAGAGAGAAAACATGGTAGATAACCAATGTACATGAAGCACCACAATTAACCTACAACAGAAATGTAAGAGAGAATACCCACATGCTGTCCTGTTCAAGATATTCGGTGACCTGGTTCAAAAAGTCCAATGAAAACATGTGCAAGCATACCTGTCATGTTAAGAAGGGCCAATTAATCCAGAAGTTATGCACAACCATCAAGATAAAAAATTAACAAGAAATTTACTACTCACTAGTAATACACAAAGGCAAAATTATAACAACAAAGTATTCTCACATACATAAAACCAAAAAACAATTTTACCAGTAACAAGAGTCGTAAATATGTATAGTCTCATTGAGAGACCTCATGTCAACTTAGGAATGGTACTTACATAACATAAAATAAACCATAAAATCTGTTTCTTATCATTTACAAGTTATATCCCATTATAATAAAGGGTAGATGAGCACACACAAATAGCGATACTAAGTGAAGTCACTTACACTATGTCAGACATCGTAATTACACACAAATAGTGATACTAAGTGAAGTCTCTTTCCAGGTAACCCCAAAGAAATTCTATGCCCATCCAAAATCCCAACAGTTTGTTTATAATCCTTAACCACAACAGATCTTCATATATTTCTATAAAGGAAGCATTTCTAAGTGACAAGCAAACAATCTACAAATGGAAACAGTTTAAGAACATAAAGAATTGTAAAGAGAAAAAAATTAGCATTCACTGCAACTGTTTCACCATGTTAACATATGGCTAGTAGCCTAAAGTTCGAACTTAGAAGTACTTAACAATGTTAACTTATGGTTTTTCAAAATTTTGCAGATCCATCACCAGATACGTATCCTGATAACTTAGGTTTTACTTGGTTTTAGGGGTAACCTACTTTCCATATTCTAAGGTGATAAGCCCTCATGAGTGTGCTTAAACCGGATGCAAAAATTACACTCTAGCAGAAGAATTCAGAAATCCTATTCTCTATCCCCTTCAAGGATTAAATAAAATCTCTCTTCTAGTAAGAAAAACAGAAAAATAAAATAAAATTAGACGGTGCTTTTGAATGCGAAGCTTCTTTCCATATCTATATCCACAAATGAAGATATAACTTCACAAATTAGTATTGCCAAGTTGAGAATAGTTAACAAACAGGCAAGTATGAGACTACTAAAAGTTACTGAAGTTAAGGATCTGGTCAGATGGAAGAAGAGGAGAATGAACTCTGCTTTTGAAAACTAGGGAATAGAATAGAACAAAATAACTTTTTAAATGGAAACAGGCCAAAATAATATAAAGGACAAGACAAAATTACACTGTCACAAATAGTTGTCCTCTCCTATCCTATTTAAATTCAGCTTACTAGAATTCTAGTGGAGCAAAAGACAAATGAAGAGTTAGAGGAAGATAGGAAAAGCAGGATTTCAGAGTAGAGAATATACTTGGTGTCTTAAACAGCAAGGTCTAGACTCTACTATATTGGAAACAATTGTATTTGTGGATTTGGGAGGATCGGATTAGGGAGAAAACAAAACAATGATAAGCAAAAGGTGAGATAGGAATATTAAAACTATAATGAGATTTGATCCCTATATTGCAAAGTCACGGGTTCAATTTTCAAAATATGGTGACTCTGAGAAGGCTAAAGAGACTGACACAAGTTACAACCTTCCACACAGATCAATCCCAATGAAGAAGCAAATCAGAGAGGTTACTGTATGAAACATATTCAGAAAAGAACTAAGATAGTACTGACAAGCAAGCAATGAACAAACACAAAAGAACATAGGAAGAAAATTTAGAGCTAACATCGTGAATTTCTCATTGGCCTGAATTATTTTTTCCCCACTTAGAAGCATTCTAGGCTAACTACATCTCTGATTAATATTTCTAAGCTGCAGCAGGCAGCATACTCAGCTAATTCAATCTCTTGAACAGAAAGTCATTATTAAGGACATACACTAAATTAGCTGCTGCATGAGAAGAAGAAAATTCAAAAAATACAAATATCACAATTTAGTTTATACCTTTTAGAAGCTTCCATGCCATTCGCTGGGAAACATAATGCATAGCAAGTCTTTCAAGCACCTGTCTTGTTGTAAGCATAGCAGTCTGGAAAACCACAAAAATAACACAGTTAAAACAAAAATTCCATTTAAAACGTCCATGACATCTGGTGTGGCTTTGGCACATACACAATTCATGAACAGTCGCAACTGGAGAATTACTCACACAATACAGATATTCCAGTCATTAAATCAAAATCACAGTGCTATGTTTTCGAAAATCCATCATGTTAGCCATATATTGAGATACTTTTCTAATTCTAAATTTGTAGCCAATTTTGGGTGTATTTCATACACTTCTACCAATTTGCACTTGTAATAAAAAGATGGAACCCTAAATTTTTGTCTGGCATATTTCATTATTCCAAAATTGAGGGTCTTTTTGTTGGGCATATCACCTTTCTAAAGCTAAAAGTTCCACAACCCCATTGATAGATAATGCATTGTCATAGTTCCAATAGACTATAGAAACCTGCTTTGACATCCTATTATCATATCTTTCTCTCTTCGAAAAAAGAGCAAATGTAGTATGAGAACCAACAAGTTGAGAGAAATGGATGCGCTCTCCTCTACACTTCTCCACAGCTAGGGTTTTTCCCTAGCTGCTACAGAACTGTCTCCATTTCCCCCCTACAAGTTCACACCATGTCATCCATGGATTCAAACTCCCTCAAGCCTAGATTTCCCAGCCAAGGATTGATACCTTCGAACCTAAATTAAGCTTCTTCTTTCCCATTCACCATCAATCCTTCAGTCGTTGTAAAGGGCAAATTGTCTTTTAAGAATGTTGTTTCATCTTCAGACTTACATAGCTTTGCTCGGTGCTCTTTTTCTGTGGAAAAGGATGCCACAAATCCCACACAAACTGATTCCTATCATAAGCATGGACTTGTTTTCCAATTTCTAACTGATGGCATACATTGATAGATCTACACAGCTGGGCTTATCAAAGCTGGAAGCCCCTTCTATCGGAGGAGGGCTTATTTCTACCCATGTCCACCAGATTTCTCCATTGTTGAGTTTGATGCAGCAGCTAATAGGGATCAACTGCTCTCTGAATGAAGCCCCAGTAACCTACCTTTAACACCTCAGTGAATTGTTTAACCTCAGTTCCACTGTGTAAGGAAACCCTAACCTTTCCCTACAATTCTGGCCTCTTGAGACACTGGCGGAGATTGAAAATGGCATAGGCAAAGTTCGTTACTGCAGACCTGAAACAACAGAAAGACAATGGACAACCTCTGCAAGGATTTGTGTTGAAATGGATCTTTCCAAAAGCCTTCCTGAAGTGATATGTGGAAAGTTCAAACAGAAGCTTGACTATGAGCACGTTACCTTCTGTTGCCAATCTTGTTTTGCTGTTGAGAACACAATCACCTCTTACCCTAATCACAAACCTGTTCATGACCTGGGGAAGTGAAGCAAGGTAGACCCCATGCCAAAAGGAAATCCAATCAGAAGCCTACATGGTGGAATAGTGCCAATGCAAACCACCAACTGATAGAAATGGAGAATGAAGTAGAAAAGGTCTACCCATTACTCCACCAAAAGGCAGCCACTCCAGAAACTGCGCTCAAAGTTGCATCGATCCATACCAATTCTAAAGCAATCCCGCAACCTAGTTACAGCTATAAATATGATAATGACTGTCGATACTATAAGGCATTTTAGTTTTTGCATGCATTTTCATCATATGGCTAATGTAAGCGTCGCTTAAGCGACGGTTCCTAGCGACGCTTAAGGGGCCTAATCATAGTGGAAAGGTGAAAGACGAAGTCGTCGCTTAACCGACGCTTGTGGCCACATTTACAAAAAAAAAATGTATCCTTGTGATTTTTGATTAGTTTAAAAAGAGAAATCCACGCGCTGTCGAATTTTTCCGTCGGATTTTGGATCGAAATGTAGTAGTGGTTTATGAATGCTGTCATATTTTCTGGTCTAGATCTGTTACAGTTATGAATGAATGATGCACAATAATGAATGGTTCTATTAGAGAAGTTGATATGATCTGGTTGTTGAGCTGATGAACTATCGATGCCCTAACCCTCTTTTATACTGCGAAAACTTGGTTCTGTCATCCCTCCCTCGAACATCTTGGGTGAGACCTCATCCGCTCTGCGGGTGTTGCTAGACAAGGTAAAACTTGTCTGGGCTGATGCTCATGGAGATCGGGGCGAGTTGAGTGTCAATAGAGTGGGACCTCTGTTGACTGGGTTTTGTTGGTTGAGGGTTGAGCTAACAAACGACGTTGAATATGGATCCTACGGTGGCGGTTCAAGGAACCTAACAGAGGGGTATGCCCCCTAATTTTATGCGATTAGCGTGGTGGAGCAATAATGACAAGATGGTGTGATATTTAATGAAGGGAGGTGCAAGAGAATTAAACACAGACTCAAAAATACAACTACAGCCGAGTGTGTAGAAGTAGAGAAGAAAAAATGGTGGATCATAGGCCAAAAAGCAAGCTCTAAAACCAAACTACAACAGTGTGTTAAAGTAAGCGATTCTAAAACAAAGGGGCAAAAAAACCAACAAGCAATACTACCTATAAAGAAAATGACGCACTAACCTATGCGTTATAAGTGCAAGCAAACTCCTAGCTACAAGATGGAAGGCCCTCACAAATTGTATCCTCTGCTGGGTGATGAAATCCCAGTCAAACAATATGAAATGAAAGAACAATAGGCTAAGAGAATCCCACTACCGAGAGGGACCTTGGGTACAAGAGCCCTAAATAGACTAGAAACTAGGCTACCTCATTCATGAAACGTCTGGAGTGGTTTCTTGGAATTTCATCCCTTTGGTCCTTGACACCCAATATGGTCCTCGACATGCACGAGGAGGACTATGAAGGGTTAGCCTTCGATGCATAATGGAGTACGGTATTCCACCCTGACTTTCATAACCCCTTCGTTGTGGCTTACTCCTATAGAGTGGAGGGCCCTCTGATAGACTGGTCGTGACCGTGTCAACAAGTACTAGAGGATTGTGGTACCCTAATGGGCAATAACTATGTCTCGGAGGTAAGTGACAAACGGGTGTTATTTGGATGCCTATCCCCAGTGTCCTAACTTAACATTAATATTTTTTTGTCCTCAAATGAGGTTACAATGTTGGTTGAGTTAAGTTAATTTTTAGGCTCAGCTTGAGGTTATGGGATAAGCGCTTTACTTTAGGGTGTAAGATGCATGCAAAAGTGACTTGTAATCTCTAAACCCCAACGATCTCACAGCCGAGACACAAATGCAAAAAAATAAATAATAGTAATTGACAGTAAAAAAATTTCAAAACAACTAATTCTTCCAGAAAATAAAATGTACAAAAGTAAAAGAGTGCATAAGGAACTTAACAAGTTGTAGAAAATTCACAGGGGGTCTCGACTACCAAGCTCGACTAGGGGGCTCACATACAAGGGAATATGACCACAAAACAAACCAGGGGGGTGTAAGCAATTAGATCTGGAAGGAAACATTTGAGGAAGGGGTAGAGCCTAGACAAGGGGTTTGGAAAAGTGTCTCAAACACCGAAAAGGACTGAAAAAACTGCAGGTCACACTTGTCAGCAGAACATGTGCAATCGTGATCACACAGAACTGTAAAACAATCGCGATCGGGACATAAAAATCAATAGAAAGACTCAGGTCACAAAAAACAGTGGTTTCGTCTTCACTAATGGTTGTAAAAAAGGGGGAATGGATCCAATAGGGTATGGAGAAAGCTCAACATACACCGTGGAAAAATGATATGGCAAAAGTATGTGAATGATGAAAAAATGTTTCACCAATTGAGGGTTTAAGGAATGCAAAAGTTGACGAAAAATATATTTGGGCAGACCTTCACAATGTATTTATAGGATGATCCAAGATTTTTTGACCCATGGTATTTTATTGTGCATGGTATTTGTCCATGATTTTTACGCATTCTCATTTTAAGGTTTTTTGGTCTTTTTTAGAGAGAGTGGGGTTATGTCACAATAAATGCTCAACTTCCCTGTATTTATAGAGGAATGAATGATAATGTTTTGGACTATTTTTGGTGGAATTTTAATTGTGAATGTTAAAATGGAGGAAATAATGGTGGGATAATGATGTATAGTTATGGTTTAGACCATATGGATCTAGGTGAACAATTTTTGGGGTTAACAATGGGCCATGGGTGAATTTTTATAAAAGTAATAGCATTATATTGAGATTTCAATAACCTTTTTGTGGTAAAAGAATTTGATAGATATATGGAAATTCTCATGGATTTGATAATGGGTAGCTAATACTATATTTTTTTTTCTTCACAAAAAAAGATGTATTTTATTATATAGAAGTTGTAAAATGTCATATTTAGTCCATGTCAAAAGACATATTCATTCTTGCATTTCAGATTTATCTATGTGCACATAGCTAGCATCATTAGACTATTACATAAGTATTCCGCCTAATTGGGTATATAATAATAATAATAATAATAATAATAATAGTGATTTTATGAAGAATTACAGAGATATATCTTATGCTAGTTTTATGATCATTTTATATAAGACATGTGTCTCAATAATATAACTCAAAATCAAGTCATATTCAATAATATTTTGTTCAATGGTATCCCATCGCTACCAGTAATTTTACAACTTTCGTAGCCCAATTTTTAAAAGTTGTTTTGCTTCCAAATTCTTCTGTCTATAAATATACTAAAAATTTAAAAAGCTAAAAAATATCAATATTTTAAAAAGATCCTCAATAATAACATCCAAAATAAATATTGGAGCACTTATTTTTCTTATTTATCCATTGTAGAACCAAAGCGAGCCACCAATAATAATAAAGAAATCGCAAATATGAATGTTATATAGCTAATATTATGTGTAAATAAAAAATAAGCCATATTGACTATTGACTTGGCTTGCCTCGATAACTTCGCTCTAACTCGATTTCAACTTTAATCACGAGAACACTTCAAAATCTCATGGACCGGCTGATTATAGAATCTATCATTAACAATCAATAAGTAAGTTATCGGTAAGAGCCATGAGGTATAGTTTATTAAGTAAGTTATCGGTAAGAGCCATGAGGTATAGTTTATGTAGTCTTAGTGGAGTTTAGTCTCATGTTCAAACCTCATGGTCAACGATGCGATGGCTGGGCAGTGTGGAGGTTTGATGGTTGACTTTGATAGAAGTCCGGTTTCGATTCTTGCGGGGGAGGTGTGGGAAGGCATTATACACCCCAAAAAATTCCTATATGACTACGGTGGCTGGCCGTACCTCTGTTGTTTCCACCGGGTCTTAAGGCTGGCCGCAGTCCATGAGTTTGGTATCCACGTTGGGTAGTTGACTGAGTAGCATGAAGAATTTCTCAATATCAAGAAAAAAAAGAAAAATAAGTTATAGGTAAGAATTCATCATTTCGCACACATATAATTTTAAATAAAATATGATATTTTAAATATTTAAAATAGTATAATATTCAATCATTAAAACCCATTTGACTTAGCTTGCGTCGATAACTTCTATCCCCCTCGATTTCAACTTTCATTATTGCTTGATTTTTTCTATTTTATTATTATTATATTTTAATTTTCAACTTTCATGATGGCTTGTTTTTTTCATTTTATTATTATTATGATTTAATTTAATTTAATTTAATTTGGTTTAATTATTATTTTTTAACTTAGATTTGAAATAATTTTATTATTATTATATTTTAATTTGGTTGAATTATTATATTTTAACTTAGAGTTGAAATAATAAAATGAATATGGTTAAATTTATGATTATTATTATATTTTAATTTGGTTGAATTAATTTTTTAACTTAGAGTTGAAATAATAAAATGAATCATTAGTTAAATTTATGAGATCGATTTTCATGTTTTTTATAACAAAATTAATTGTTGAACTTACTTAACAAGAGTATTTTAAAATTACAATGAATTTATAAAGTTCGTAGTATAAAAGATTATATTTCTTGGTTAAATTTCATGTGCAATTGTTTATATTTGTATCTATGTGTATAGTTTCTTTATGTATGTTTAAATGAATTATGTTAGATTGAATACTAACATTTAATCTATTTTGTGCTTGGATATATATTTGTTGTTGAGGGCAAATTGTAGGGACAAGCATTTGATCGTGAGCTCAACAGTGGTCTTCTTGAAATATCCAGTTGAGGTACAGTTTCCATCCCTTAGTTGTTAGTTTATTTAATCTATCTAGCATATTTGAGAATGGATGTGATTTTTGGTGTCATACATTCTGTTCTGGTCCACCCCAAACCATATGAAGCTTTTCTCCATAACAGAATTGGCGACTCCACTGGGGAAATATCCTTTTTGTTGGGGTTTTTGGGTACATTTTTGCTTAAATTGCTATCTGTTTCTTTGTGTTTCTGTGTCGCATTTGGGAGTATAGTCATTAGTGGACAATTACTTGGAGTGGTTTGGCCTTTACTCTTCTTTTTTACCACCTTCTTCCTTGTATACATGGGTCACAGTGTTTACAGTCGTTTATATACGTGAGTTGTCCTATGGCAGGTCATGTACATACGTTGTTGTTCTCTGAACAATTGTGTACACCTTAAATTTTGATTGGTATTTTGGTTTGAGAGATTGTTGGGTGGGTTGTGAGTGTTGTTGAGTCTTCCAGGGTCCCTATGTTGTCTCGTTAATGCATAAAGGAGTATATTCAATACCTTGTTCCTGCGGTAAGGTCTATATCGATGAAACTGGGAGATCAATGAAGATTAGGTTTAAAGAACATAATGTGTATCTCAGGCTGAATAAAATTCAGAAATATTCCCTAGCAAAGCAGTCCTCTAAAACCAACCACCACATCTGCTTAGAAAATGCCAATATTATTGCAAGAGTTGATGACTAGGGGAAAAGAAAAGTGACGGAAGCCCTCGAAATTGAACTACATCCCAACAATATAAATGCGACGAAGGATTAAAAATTAATGCTAATTGGAAACCCGTCTTGCACATGCTTAAAAACTCATAAAAATATTTACCATAACCGACATAAGTGGGATGGTAAAATGAAAAGTATAAATGGATTAAGAACCTTCTGCTATTCAATGAGCTTCTTACACCATAAAATTTGAGCTCCTGATGATGGTCCTAGCAGTGGATCGAAACACATAGAGCATTTCAATACTTAATGTAGAGTTCACTGATTACTAAAAATACTTTTGTGACGAGAAACCTCTGTTTTTTTTTAAATTTTCTTTAGGAAGTTATTCTTGTCATTTTCTCCCTTTTTGTTTTGCTTTTAGTGCATTAGTTCTTGAGTATCGGTGTCTTGCTTGGCTTGTCTCTTGATGCTTGCTAGAAGAACTAAGATTTTAATGGTTCTTTTTTGTATTTGCATTCATTTAATTTGAAAATACAAAAATATTTGCATTGATGCATATTCATTTGCATTTTGCATTTGCATGGAAGTAAGTACTTGAATCGGTTTGGTTGGGATGAAATTAGTCTAGGATTTCATTTAGGAAAGGTTTCATTTGCATTGGAAAGGAAAAGGAATCATTGGGCATTTCATTTAGTGGCATACCATGTTTTCATGAGGAAAACAAGATTGCACTTGACATTGCTTTTAGGTGTGCATATTTGCTTTTATTGCAGAGCAATAACGTCACTAGTTTCACGACCATATCCCTTGAGTACGCACAACCTCTTAAAATGAACACTTAGTTTAAAATTGATTATAACAATTTTATTTCATCGGGTGCACTAACAAGGTTAGGTTTTAGATTCTTAGAATAAGATTTTGTGAGTAAACTTCTCCAAGTCTATAAAACATAAAAAAATTAAGTGTATGACTAGGGAGAGGAGAAATCCTTTCTATAATTGGTGTTCTTAGGAAGCTCCTCTTATAGAGGAGTTAATCACGAGGTAGCGCACACGTTTATGGTGGGGATAGCCGTCCACTACCTTCAGTGAGCACCTGCGATATTTCCATGATCTTATTTGCATCTAGGGGCTCGTCGGGCATGTTTGTGCTTTCGATCTTTGAGATTAGTTACCCTTCGCATATGGTAGATCTTTGCTATGACTGTTCGCCTGAGCATTGGTTATACTGAGGTGACCTTAGTTTCTTTTCTTATGTATCACAAGGGGTACTTGCAAAGGTTATTCTGTGAGTTTCTTGGTCAGGTAGGGGTTAGATGGCACAACCACTTTATGCATTGAAGTTGAGAGCCACTATAATTGGTTATGCACCTCTGCTTGTAGCGTATGGGAGTCTGAGGACTCTCCTAGGAGAGACACACCCCCTACATTTGGGAGCTCATTTGTCCTCATTCCTTGCTTATGTTCATTTGTCCTGGCTTATTTAGGGGTGTGCTATGTGTTCTTTAGTTGTCCATAAGGATTGTGGTTACTTGAGTATTTTGGTTGAGTCATTGTGGATCGAGTTTCGACTCCTCGTTGGTCTCGTCGATTAGCAAATTTATCACCTTTTGATCCTACTTAGCCTCTTAACAAGAGGAGGAGATGTGAGATCGTTCCTCTTTCCCATAGGGGACTTATTAGACTCTTATGGATGATTACTTTATCTGATACTCCAGAGCTCCCTTTGCCCCCTTCGTTTATAGAGGGATATGAAGCACATGTGGCTTCTTCTACCACCACCTTGTGTATCCCAGGGACTCTGGTTTACACCATCTTACATGTTGTTAGTCCTTATCACTCATTAGGAACACATCTTTTTGAATTCACATGGTCTTCAGATAACATACCGAAATTTTCCTCGATGCAGTCAGGTACTGAGCATCAGACCATTCCCTTAGCCATGAGTCCGTTTACTTTGGAATGTCAAATGTTTCAGCTAGTACATGATCATCCACTCATGTTCCTAGAGGTAACATTAGTGTTGGACTTGGGGGCACATCATCCCCTTACACTACGTATCAATTCGGAGGTGTTCATATTCCTCCTTCTACACCATATGTTGGAAGGGAGCCACCCTCTTTCTCAGCACCTCACACTAGTGTTAATCCTTGTTCGAGTGGTGGCGGATATGTGATCCTTGGGGCTAAAACTTATATACCATCTTTTGTCTTGTCTTCCTCTATTCCTATCCCTTCGATTGCATTTTTCTTAGAAAATACTCCCCTTACTTAAAGTGGGCCCTCGCGAGGGTATGATCCCTTTGGTTATATGGTTCTCCTGTCATGTGTTCGAAGGTTGTTATATTTTTAACATTAAGCTAGCATAACATTAGGATCTTTAAACTGTGAGAACAACAAGCACAACAATAAAACACAAGAGACAATGAACACAGTGTTTTTCCTCGGGGAAACCATAAATGGAGAAAACCCCACAACTTCCTCAGAGATAGAATCAGCACCAAAGTGAAACCCAAAAATAGTAAGACAATCTCCCAACAATAGTAAGCTCTTTCCTCTTGCCCCAGTGTCTTTCTCTTCCTCAGCTATGCGCTAAAACTGAGTGTGGATGAGTGTGTGATAAATAGAGAGGTCACCTCTCTATTTATACTAATTCCCGACATGACTAAAGCCCTACTAGGGCTGACTTCACTAGGTGAGTCTAATAACCCTAGTGCCCCAAAACTGCGGGGACTTTAACCCTTAGACAATAGGAGGGTTACCCACAATGACTTGACATGACTTGTTTACATTATAGATCCTCTTGATTAGAACATTGGGGCATAACATGACACAAGAACATTCTGGAATAAACATCGAGTAAGAAATACAAGTGAATACATTCCGAAGTTACAATTACATTAACACTCCCTCTTAACTAGGAAGGTATTCTCTCAACACAATTTTCATCACTGGTCTTCTTCTCTGGATCATCTTGTCATCTGTATCTTCAAGTCATCTTCGTATTCATGTCATCTTCATCTTTGGATCTAGATCATTACTCGATCTAGATCATCATCACTGGATCTGGATCATCCCTCGATCTGGATCATCTCTGGATCTAGATCATCCCTCGATCTGGGTCATATCTGCTGGATCATCAACACTGAATCTTCATGGGTGCTATCTTATGATTCTTCTCTTCATAGGAAGTTCTACAGAGCCAGCCCTTTTTCATGCTAGATGTAGGCCTAGCCTCCATGTAGGTCTTCTTCAGCGCTTATATCTCACACTTAAGTCAGAATGGCCTGCCCAGCACTTATATCTGACCTACTCGTCAGAAAGGCATGCCTAGTACTCACATCTGATCATATAGGAACCAATCCTATAATCACATCAGAAAGGCCCAACATTCACATTTGACACATGTGAGGAACCAATCCAACATGCATGTTCAAAAAGGCTCAGCACTTATATTTGACACATGCGAGGAACCAATCCAACATACATGTTAAAAAATGCTCTACACTTACTTCTGACACATGCGAGGAACCAATCCAACATGCATGTTCAAAAGGGCTCTGCACTTACATCAGACACATGCAAGGAACCAATCCAACATGCATGTTCGAAATGGCTCTGCACTTACATCCGACACATGCGAGGAATCAATCCAACATGCATGTTAGAAAGGGCTCTGCACTTACATCCGACACATGCGAGGAACCAATCCAACATGCATGTTTGAAAGGGCATGCACTCACATCTGATCAAGTAGGAACCAATCCTACAGTCATATCAGAATGTCCCCCAGTCCTAGACTAAGCTACCTGGTAATTGACCAAGTGCCTCCATTCCCAGAATGGCATTCAGCACTTACTTTTGATAATGTAGGAACCAATCCTACATTCACCTCAGAATGGCTCAGCACTCATATCTGACATGGGAGGAACCAATCCTCACCATGACAGAATGGCTCAGCCCTTACATCTGACCTACTTGTCAGAATTTCTCATGGATTCAACACTCATATCTAACATGGAAGGAACCAATCCTCTCACCATGACAGAATGGCTCAGCCCTTACATCTGACCATGGAAGGAACCAATCCTCTCACTATGTCAGAATGGCTATGGGTCTCATCACTTCCCCTTGGAAGAAACCTCGATATGGAGAACACCAAGATTCTCCCTGAAGTACTTGAACTTCACCCTAGCCAATGGCTTCGTCAACACATCAGCTATCTGTTCCTCCATCCCAACATACTGGAGCTTCACTGCTCCCCTCTGCACCATATCCCTGATATAGTGATACTTGATCTCTATATGCTTCGACTTGTCATGGAACAATGGATTCTCTGACAACTTCATGCAACTTTGGTTGTCACAATGTATACAAGTAGCATCCATCTGGAGATCAAATAAATTAGACAGTAGCTTTCGTAGCCATACTACCTCACAACTAGCTGAACAAGCTACCACATACTCTGCTTCATCTGTACTCAGTGCCACACAGGATTGCTTCCTGCTAAACTAAAAGATCACACTTGATCCCATAGTAAAGCAACAACCTGAGGTGCTCTTCCTATCGATGGCACTACCTGCCTAATCTGAATCAACATAACCCTCCAGGTTAATCTTTTGATTCACCTCGTACTTGATCCCATAATCAATTGTACCCCTCAGGTACCTCAGAATATGCTTTGCAGCAATCAAGTGAACATGTCTTGGATCTGTCAAGAACTGGCTCAAGGTGTTCACAGCAAAGCAAATATCTGGTCTCATGTTTGTCAAATACATCAAGGACCCAATCATCTGATGATACATCGTATCATCAACCATCTCTGATGAAGCATCACTCAATAGCTTCAGGTTCGATGCCATAGGTGTGGCCATAGCCTTGCAGTCCATCATCCCAAACCTCTTCATGATCTCTATTGCATACTTCCCTTGTCCGAGGGAGATTCCATCCGCATTCTGCCACACCTCCATGCCTAGAAAATAATGCATCATACCCAAGTCCTTCATTTTGAACTCGACAGCAAGCTTTCTCTTCATATCAACAATCAACCCATCTATACCTGTTACAAATAGATCATCTACATATACTAGAAGCATCACTGGGTTTCCATATTCAACCTTGTAGTAAAGGTTGGAATTTTCTTTACTCTTGGTAAAGCCCAAACTGGATAGAAAGCTGTCAATTCTACCGTACCATGTCCTGGGTGCTTGTTTCAAACCGCACAGGGCTTTCTTCAGTCTACATACATGAGACTCCCTGTCATGTGTCTCAAAACCAAGTGGCTATTCTACATACACTTCCTCTTCCACTACACCATTCAAGAAAGCAGTCTTGACATCCATTTGGTGTATCTTCCATTTCATTACTACAGCCAAAGCAAGTATCGATCTGATGGAAGTGTATCTAGCTACAGGAGCAAAGGTTTCTTCATAATCTATTCCTTCCTTCTGTGAGAAGCCACGAGCCACAAATCTTGCCTTATATTTCTCTATGCTACCATCTGCAACATGCTTGATCTTGTAGATCCATTTGGAATTTATAACTGACTTCCCTTCTGGTCTTGGGACAACATCCCAAACATCATTCTTCATGATCAATTGATACTCTTCGATCATAGCATCCTTCTATTCTTTTCGTTCTGTCGCTTCTTCATAGTTAGAAGCTTCTTTATCGATAACATCACATAGTAAGGCTACATATCCGGAGCAGGATCTGGTTCTCTTTCTTTCTCTGTGATTCTCTTCTGGAGTCCCATATCTTTCCACACCTTGGATAATTTCTCGTACCCAAGCATGTTTCCTCTTGTGAGGATTCTTCTCCTAAGGTGGATCTACAGGTCTTTGTGGTTCTTCAAATTCTCGATCTTCTTCTTGAATTTCCTCATTCATGGTTGTATCATGAATTCTGGGAGCTTTTGATTCTTCAGGTTCTTCAGTAGGTCTCTTCTTGGATTTGTTGTAAGCTGCGTCTTTGTCAAATGTTACATCCTTGCTGATGTCAATATTCATGTATCCTAGGAAGTATATTCTGTAAGCCTTCGAGCTTTCAGAGTATCCCACAAATATACCCTTCTTTCCTGAAGGATCTAGTTTTGTTCGCTTTTCTTTTGGTATATGTATGTACACTAGACAGCCGAATATTCTAATATGGCTGACTTCTGGTTTCTTGCCGGAGAAGACTTCTTCAAGAGTCTTGTTCTCGAGTACTCTGTGTGGAGTACGGTTCTGTACATACACCGTTGTTCTTGGTGCTTCTGCCCATAGATGCATAGGAAGATCCTGATCATGAAGCATTGCTCTTGCAACTTCCATGATAGTTCTATTCTTCCTTTCTGCAACCCCATTCTGTTGTGGATTGTAAGGAGTGGACAACTCCCTCTTAATCTCTGATTCTTTGCATAGGTCTTTGAATTCATTTGATGTGAATTCTCTGCCATTATCTGATCAAAAGGTCTTGATCTTCTTTTTTGTGTGGTTCTCAATCAAGGCTTTGAATTCCTTGAACTTGCTGAACACTTCATCTTTGTTCTTCATGAAGTAAATCCATGTCTTCCTAGAAAAGTCATTAATGAAAGAGACATAGTATACATACCCGCTTAGTGAACTTGATGACATTGGTCTGCATACATCGGAGTGCATGATTTCCAAGATTCATTTTTCCTTACTCTCACTACTTGGAAATGTCTTCTTTGTATTCTTTCCTTTCGCACATCCTTTGCAGACCCCTTCATGTTTTGCTTGAATTTCTAGAAGTCCTTCAACAGCTTTGCATGTAAGTGGTAGTGCTCTGTAATGCACATGTACAAGCCTTCTATTCCATAGTTCATTTGGCTCTACTGTGTCATGGCCCATAACTTGTTCTGGATGGCCCTTCAGCTTGTATAAGCCTCCTTCTTCTTCTCCAATCACTATTGCATCATCAATAGTATTTCCTCTTGGCCACATGATGAATTGGCCATCTAAAAATGCAACCCTCATACCTTTTGCATCCAATGTTGATATGGATAGAAGATTCTTCTTCAATCCTGGTACAAACAAGACATCCTTCATTTTTATAGACTTTCCAGAGTCTAGCTTGTAGGAGGATTCACCACTACCTTTTATGGGATATTGGTAGTCATCCCTAAGTTTCACCTTATGGGGTGAATTATGTTCGAATAGTTTCTCAAAGGATTCCTTGAAACCTGTCATGTGTTTGGAAGCCCCACTGTCAATAATCCAATCTTTGCTTCCATGAGTGACAGTTCCCATGAGTGCAGATATCATAACATATTCATCTTCACTTGAAGAGTCTTCACTTTCTTGTTTTACTCTCTTCCTTGGAGGATCATCATCCTCAGCAGTGTGAGCATGATGTTTTCTTTTGGAGTTCCTTTTATTCTTGGTTCCATTCTTATTCATGGGATAGTTTCTAGCAAAGTGTCCTATTTCACCACATGTATAACATCTGAGTTTAGATGAACCTTTCTGATGAGAATGCTTACATTGGTGATGATGCTTTTCCCTTCTTCCTCTCTTGGAGTGTATTGTGAGAGCTTGATCTTCATTTCCCATCTTTTCTTCTTGAGCTTCTATCTGAGATTCTTTTTGAGAGGATTCTTCCCACAGTCTGCTGAACTTAACCAACTTCTTCCTAGCACAGATTCCTTGGATGAAAGAATCCCATGACCTAGGGAGGCCATTCAATGTTGTCATCACAATTTCTGCATTCTCCACTTCTTCATCTACAGTTTCTAGTTGTTCTTTGATCTGGAAGACCCTTGTGAAGTATGACTGGATGGTCTCCTCATTTTGGATCTTGACATTCTTCAACTGGTTCCTTAGAGTCATCTTCAGATTGATGTTCTTCCCTTCAAATAGTTTGGTTAGGGCATCAAACATGGCTTTAGGTGTCTTGAGGGAGGACACCTATGGAATGAGGTGATCCTTGATAGAATTTGCAATGATCCTCTTTGCCATAACCAACTTCTTCTTATGTAAGGCCTTGGCCTCATCTCCCTATGGGACTGGAACCTCCTCATGGATATAGGAGCCCAACTCATTTTCTTCCAAGACCAGGGAGATCCTATACTTCCAGGCTCGAAATTTATCAGCTCCCTCAAGCTTTTCATCAAGCTTGGCATGATGAGACATCTTAACTGAGAACCTCAAATGGAAATACAAAATATTTAGATCTTACTAGTTCAAGATGTCGGATCTGGACTTTGGAGCTGAAATCTTGCAGTGCTAGTTCAAGAGAATATTAGGGTTTTGTTTTTTGGGAGTTCTGTCCAACCAAATGCTTTGAATTTGATCCCTAACTTTGATTTTGGGGAGGGGATCAATCTAGGCCTGGGCTCACTGAAAACTTCCTCTTCTGTGAAAAGCCCTAATTTTTGGCAATAGTGTCGGGTCCAAAACTAAAAAAACTCAAAATTGGATTCTGCTTCAACAGAAAGATGCACCCTAGGGAGGAGAGTTATTCCACCCTACTTTTGCTGAAAATATGTGGAGAGATATCCACAAAATAGGAAGTCCTAGTTCCCGCAGCTGCACAGTGTCTTCTTCTCAGGTTAGCTCTGATACCATGTTAGATTTTTAACATTGAGCTAGCATAACATTAGGATCTTTAAACTGAGAGAACAACAAGCACATCAATCAAACACAAGAGACAATGAACACAGTTTTTTTCCTCGAGGAAACCATAAATGGAGAAAACCTCGCAACTTACTCAGAGATAGAATCAGCACCAAAGTGAAACCCAAAAATAGTAAGACAATCTCCCAACAGTAGTAATCTCTTTCCTCTTGCTCTAGTGTCTTTCTCTTCCTCAACTATGCGCTACAACTGAGTGTGGATGAGTGTGTGATAAATAGAGAGGTCACCTCTCTATTTATACTAATTCCCAACATGACTAAAACCCTACTAGGGCCGACTTCACTAGGTGAGTCTAATAACCCTAGTGCCCCGAAACTGCGAGGACTTTAACCCTTAGACAATAGGAGGGTTACCCACAATGACTTGACATGACTTGTTTACATTATAGATCCTCCCGATAGGAACATTGGGGCATGACATGACACAAGAACATCCCGAAATAAACATCGGGTAAGAAATACAAGTGAATACATTCCGAAGTTACAATTACATTAACAGAGGTTACATGCCTTGGGTATTCTAGGGGTTACCTAGTACACCAGATAGGTAATTTTAATTATATGGTTCCCTTGGGCCCTTTCTCAAGGAATTCCCCATATGGAAATGTCTGTGCATCCTTACATGGGTCATATGGGAGGAGGTTACTATCCGAATGGTCAAGGTCACGACCTTTACCATATCCCACTGTATCAAAACCAATATTTCTAGGGTGCATGGAATCAAATATTGCAACCTAGGATCCCATTTTTAGATATGTTGAACTTTCTTGACCTATCTAGACTCACAAATGACCCACTGTATCATGATCCAACATGGCCTCTGATCACCGCTAAGCTTTCTTAAAATATCTCTAAGTTTGAAGGTAAGAATGGCGAGGATCCTGGTGATCATGTCATGACTTTTTATCTATGGTTCTCTTCGAATTTATTCAATCGTGATTCTATTCGATTGAGACTATTTCAATGCACCCTCATAGTTTCAACCGCAAAATGGTATATAGAGTTTCTTGCGGGCACATACCAAAACTTTATTGATTTGGCCATGGTTTTCCTTAGCCACTTTCAGTTGTCGGTTCACTATGATGTCAGTAGCGAACTCTTATTGACCTTTCAGCAAGACAAGGCCACCCATATTTTTGACCATATTCAAGAGTGGCGTAGGTGAAAGAGATTAATTAAGGCCAACATTCCACCATAATTCTTATTGGAATGGTTCCTTAAGTCCTTACTGCCTTACATCGTGAAGGATGTTTTGAAACACGGGGAATTCACTTAGTGAACATCTCACATAGCACGTGCGATCGTGGGATATTAAAGAATACCCTTAATTTCCAGAGATATTGACCCAAACGCTTTTTGTTGAAACCCCCTCCCAATACTTAAAACCTCCTCCCTACCCCTTTTTACACCGCAATCCTTATAAACCACCCTACCCACCCCCACCTTAAACCCCTCATCCCCCCAATACCTGCAATATATTGGTTCAATTTTTAATAATTTTAAAACCCACAATATGAACTAACATGATAGGATATTGGTCAACAAGTGAAGCCCCTGTGTTTTGAAATCTACAGTGGAAACTGAGGAACATGCCATTTTTCAAGTTCAGTAGTTAAACCTAATTTATGCTTAGTCTAGAATCCTTTATGATATTATCCTTGATGCACTGAGGTCAAACCACGACCCTAATTTTAAACCCGAGCCACATGCCAATGGAAACAATATTGGCTCTTCAAGTGCGAAAGTTGTGGACCATGTTACACATCAAATGCAGAATTTGTCGCTTAACCAGTCTGCGACTGGACAAGATGCAACTTCATCCACCCCCACCCAATCGACGAATGTACATTCTATGTAATCATCGAACCAGAAGGGTAACCTACAACCCAGATGGAATAGGAAAAAGGGGAAGAATAATAAGAAGGGTTGGAATAAAAAGGAGAATGCTAATTATGAAAAGAATGTCAAAAAATGTTGAGGGAGAAAGAATACTAAATAGGAGGTCAAATTCCCATGTAAGATTTGTGGGAGAGACTATCTTATGCACTTGTGCCCTAGGATTGATGAGGTCTCTAATTTCATCACACATAGCCTAGTTTTGTTGACTGATCCCCTTCCACATAATCAAAATATGAATTTTAGGACTCTGATAATCAGCGTTGGTGGAATTCAAAACCTGTCAGGCTCGAAAAGTGGTCTTGGTTGTATCGATATGATGTCACCTATTCATGTTGCAAATCATTCATGTGATTATGGTCCATCACAACTGACCATGGGTAAAGAGCCTCTGACTCTAGGGATTCCTTTTCATATTGACAAGCCTAGGACTATACCACGCATTCTGAAAGGGGTATTGAAGCGTTTGGGGCATAATCCCAATTCCCTAGTTGCTGAACACTATTCTATCATTGAGGATTTGGGACAGACTCCATGTGCAATGTCGACCTTAGAATTGGTTCATAATTGTCCCTTGCAAAGGAATGCCTTGTTGGATTCTTTGGGTGCTCGCGATTTAAGTATTTCGAGTATGATTAATTTTGAGACGGTTGATGTCCAACCTCGCTTGCCTTACCATTGTGGCTTTTTAAGTCCATGTTGAGTGTCTAAACAACACCATCAAATGCATGGTTATTGATGAAGGCACTTCAACATCGGGCATGTCTTTGTCTTGTTGGAAGGGTCTTGAATCTCCCCCATTGTCTTAATATACGACTACGTTGATAGCATTTGATGGACAATCATTTATACTACACAACATTATTCCTTCTCTTTAGGTCTAGTTGAGAGGGAAAAATGTGTTGGTTGAGGTATATGTGGTTGATGCACCCCTTGAATACAACCTTTTATTGGGTTGGAACTGGATTTATGCCATGAAGGTGATCATATTATCGGTGTTTCATGTTGTATCCTTTCCTTGTGAAGATAGAATCATGATGATCGATCAATTGTCATTCACTAATTCTAGTCTCGATTATTGAGAATTATTAGCCAACAATTAAGAACTCTAGTGTCGGGATACATTTGTCACTTATGGGAACATTTGAATTTTTGGCTCCAATATTATCTATCGATTCCACTTCCGATGGCGCTCTTTCATCGTTAAGTCCATTCCCATTTTGTGCTTCATATTTGAGTGATCCTAGGACTCTCCCTTATCCAATTAAATATGGTGAAGGGAACCCATCTGTCAAAATGGCTATGTTGTTGTCTGCAACAAAGTTCATTTGTCAAGATTCATATGAAACTATTGTAGATCATTATCTTTCCTCTTCAGGGACAGAGGAGGGAGATCATGTGCTCCTTCCCACTTTAGCACTCCACTAAACTTGCTCACATGTTTTTCTTGATAATACTTTTCACTTGGATGAAGTGATTGTCATGACCATGAGTTGTCCTAACAGGCCTTGGGAAGACCTACATTATATACCTTTTTCCCTATAAGATCTTGAAAGGATTGAGCATGATGAGTTCTGATTGGGCATCAATTGCAGCAAGTTGACTCCGCATGAGAACTTACCTTTTATTATATACAAATACTCCGAACTACATTTATTTCCATGTAGAAACAACACATTAGGTTTATCCTTTCTTAACTTATTCCAAAGGGTCCTAAGTTTACTAGGGTTATTGACTTGTTAGCACTCGTGCTAAATTTTGAATAGGTGTTGGTGATAATGGGCTCTCAGGAAGGGGTATAGTCAGAAAATTTCTGAGCTTGATGACTTTGAGGTAAATAAAGAAGCCTATCTTAATCCCAAATGAAGGATCAAGTGATCCCTTGGCACTTAAGTGGGCCTGAGTGGACTAGTCACCATAAGAATAGGTAGTGCAGAGCAGCAGTGGTTGAGGATTTTGCAACAGAGAAGACGCACCGAGAACCAGGCCATGAAGGCACGTGAAATCCATGGCTCACATTCCTTCCTGATGACCATGATCAGTTGTCGACCAGATCCACGGTAGGTACAGGTCCTCACGATGGGAACTTAAGATCGCATCGAGGTCTTCACATCCTGGAGGGACCACCTAGACCAAACGATTGATATCTCCCATAGAAAAAATATCAAAGGTGCAGAACCTTCATGCTATCCCAACTCGCACAATGGATAAGGTAGGAGATGACCACAAAATAGAGGAAGGCCCCATATGACTAGATGGTGGCAATCGAAAAAGGGGCCGATCGAGGACCCTGATTGAAATTTCCGTGAGAAGATGCATGATGGATAGTGGAAGGAGGCAATACAAACCTGAGTAGGACCCCCCACCTCTAATGGAGGATATTCGAAGAGATGGTTAACCAATGAATTTGATCTGTGTCTTGATAGGGACATGTGCGAGGGTTAATCAACAGACAGATCGCGAAGTGTGGTAGGGACAACCTAGTTGGAAAAGAATCAAGTAAGGGAAGAGGCCGTGAAGTGAAGGTAAATACAGATGATATCGATGGCATATGCTACATCCATAAATCTTGAGATTTGCTTCCTATCATGCGCAAGGAGGACGACCACCATAATGATGAAGGGACATAAGGCAGGGGTGGTTGTATACGTCGTACGAGAAGGGAGCAATGCACTAAAACCCAGGTGCACCGGTATCATCATAAGGGGAGTTAAGGAAGTGACCAACATCAAATCCGCCCACTGCAAAATAGCTTGAGGCCGATTATGAGTGAGGTCAAAGGTCAAAACCAAGGAGTGACGCAGTTGGCACCTCCACATAAGGAAACTAGATTAAGAGCCCATGTGACCATTCATGTTTCATCATATCACTCAGTGATGGCGTGTGAGAGGGATTTGATAGAACCTCACCAAGATCCTTCACTTGGCTCATTATAACACCACCATCTGGTCTTTACCAGGGAAAGAAATTGAGTGAATCCTGGTGGAGAACAAGGATGATAGATCACCATTTTGATGGGAAGCCTGAGGGTCCTGCTACTAGGTTTGCAATGAACGGTCCACTTGAGGTGTCAATGATTCATTATGTCCTACAAACTGTTAGGTGTGGTAGAGAATTTTAGTTATTTCCAGACCGTTGCATTGTAGTAGCTTCAGCCATCGGGGTAGAGATGTTCATTCCATTAGAGGTATTTTTCGACACTAGTAAGGTTGACGGAAGGATGTGCACCACATTAGAATGACTTTCTGAGGCTAGTAAAGAAAATGTTGTCCTAATAAAATGCTACACCCCCACAAAAACAATGCTTGGGGTCTCCAATCATATGGGTATCCCTTCGAAACCTCCAGACATGTCCTTGGACGTCACCGTCATAGTATATAGTATCCATTGCTAGGGACGGGTGGTCTAAACAGATGCTCGTATAGGGGAAGAAATAAAAAGAGAATTTTTTCATAATCATCTCTGATTCATAATTCCAGCTACATCAAAGGTGATTATGAATCCAAAGACATATTGCATGGGCACGCCCTAGAAGAAGAGGGTAGTCCCGGTGACTTGGAAGTGCAGGTGACCGAGAGCCTACAAGAATGAAAATCACATCAAAGTTCCAGTACTGTCGATAACATGGAGTTCATCTAGAGGTCTGCAAACTTACTAGTGCTCCTAGGGCAAGAAGAAGCTATCAGATAGAGACCAACTCAGAAGAAGTATAGACATTCTTGCTGGTTGCAAGCATGGGTAGAGCATGATCGTGGAATATGGAGGAACGCTAAAGGGCATAAGCAGAAAGGGTCACGGGGCTAGTTCAAGCCTGCATGTCTGAAATCCTGAAGATGTAATAAAGCTGTTAGTACTGAAGCATGTTTGATTTTATCAAAGAAAGCAAGCCTGCATCCAGATCTCGCCACGTCATCTTGACCCAGCGCGCGCGATATGTATTGTGTGGCCCACTCTGGAAATAAGCAGTAGCGAATATGACACCTAATGTATCATGTTAGTATTTTTGATGTAATTATTCAGGGTTAATCCCATATTTTGTAACTGTTTTTTTTACCCTATTTCAGGACATAGCCTGAGGGTAAAGCTCATTATAATAGAACCTCCTCAGAGGAGGATAGAGTTTGGATTGATTTTCATTTTTGAGGCCTTACTGCTGGCTTTTTTAGCTCTGCAACATTTTTTGGGAGCAGTAATGAATATATTTCTTTGTGTTTATGAGATTCCTCATGGTGCTTGTATTTAGTGTGTGCTTTCTCTATTTATTTTATTTTCCGCATATGTTATTTCCTGCAGAAATGATTTCTAGTTGCACAAAAAGAATTCTCTCTCTGTTAAGCACTCTTTTTTTCAGATCAAGCATTAGTTCTATGTTTTTTATGGTGTTTTTGGAATTCATCCTCTCTTAGACACTCCACCTTTGTCGTTTCCCTCAATATATTTTTCTGCTAAAGGTGTTGCAAGGGATTCGTCCACCGATAGGTGCCCCTTGCCGTGTTGGTATTTTCTGTTTTCTCTCACCTCCGCTTAAATATATTTTGCTAAATATTGTTCTTACTTTGCCTTGTATTGCCGAAGAGAAAACCCCTATTCATTACATGTTGTAATAGCCTTAAACGTATCAGGTTGTGACTCCATCTCCCAATGGTTTTGATTTTGTTTGTATTTTCAACCTGTTTTATTTGTAACTGTCCATGTTACCAACATAAATCTAGTATTTTACGTGCTTATTAAATCCAAATGTGTATGTGAATGTTACCATGACAAAGAGAGAGCCCTATGTGACTGCCTTGGCTAGAGGGCAGTCTAAAGATGGTTTGAAATGGTTACCCTTGTGACTTTCTACAACAACCATAGGAAATAACAGGGTGCTAACATGACCCCTTAAATATTCCAAGTGATCACTTTCATTAAGAAATTATGTTTACTTCTGTAAAGGTTGCTTTTATCGCCAGGTATTGTTCTGATTCTATCAGCCTTGTGCCTATCTTTGTGATTCTCTGCTTGTTAGTCTTTTGGCCCCTTTTTTCTCCTTCAATTGTTTTCTCTTGCTTCCCTTCAAGGGATATTTAGTAATTCCAAGATATGGGGAAGTTTTTGTCTTCATAATCTCCTGATATAGGAGTTCTAACTGCCTCCGAGACACATGCCCCTGTCCTTTATTACTACATTCTTTCTCTATCTCATCTATATCTAACTCACCTAGATCCATATCTTCAGCTTTGTTGGGTGTGTCTTCTTCCATATCAACTGTTGTTTCCTGCTACTGTGTCATTCTTGTCTTCATGGGGTTTTGACTCTCTTCCTTGAGTTGTGGTTCTAGAGCCTTTTTCACCAAATCCTCCTCCTTGGCTTCCAGAACACCCAAGATCTCATCCCTATTCTCTAATTTCTTCTTTTTTTCCCCGACCTGCTTTGGTTCGGATGGGTTGGGGGTCCTTCTCCCCTATCTTTTGTGAAGTTGAACTTGAGTGAACCCTTCACTATCCTTATCCTTTTCTTTCTCTTTCCGATCGACAGTGGGAGTGACACCGGGTTTTAGGGTCGGGAATTATTTGCTCAGGTTCCCATACTCATGGCATTTCTTGCACCTGAACGACAAATGTTCATAATCTTGGGGCTGAAGCCACTCCTCATCTTCTCATGATAGGTTGATTTCCTCTGGAAGTTCTCGCGATAGATCCATATAGACACATATCTAGGAATAGGAAGTATATCTTTGAATCTTTGTCTAATCTGAATCTTTCACAAATTTCCCAAGAGAATTCCCAATGGCCTCCAGAATTTCAGCCTTCCAATACTCACAGGGGAATGAATATAACCTGATCCAAATTGGTGCAATACTTAGATCTTATGTGTCTAGATTAAATATCTCCTTCCATGGAGTAAGGAACACGCCTGCAGAATAGAATAAGTAATGTCCCCCCATCAATATCATATCTGGATCTTCAATATTGAAAAAAATGATGGCGAAGAAACCATTTCCCCCTATATGTAGTGCCCTTTCAGGTTCCATGTTCCTTGATCCACCTGACAAAATCTCTTTTCTTTGGCCAAATGCCAATGAATTTCTCGATTAGGTATTTTTCCTTCCACTCCTCTATTCTCTCCCTCATCTTATCAGATGTGATCTGTAGGGAAGGGTTTTCCGTAGATCTGGGTAAACATCCCCCATCATCCTTTTTCCTCCATTCTCCTTCATCTTTTCCCTAATAGGATCCAAATCTAGTTGATTTTTGTCATTGTCCTGAGACCCCCCAGCTTGATCCCGAGGAAGGGAGGGGGTTCCTGCCCCTCCGGGTGGGCTCATTTATCCGCTTCCCAGAAAGTGCCTTCGAATATACCTTAGTGGCGGTCGTATCAGAGCTATATTCTATGCCTGTAAACCCTCTCTCCTCTAGCCGCACCTCCAAGCCTTCATTTTCTTTTCAATTCAACAATTGTGTCCCTTTCTTCAACCATGCATATTATTTCATATGTATTACTACCATTTTTGTTGGTAGTGGAGCCATATATTCTCGATTTAGAGAAGTTATTTCAGCCATTTTTGGATCCCAACACCTAACGAGGGGGGTGTGTGGGGGTTTCCCCCCCACTATAGTCATTAGGGGGGTCCAGGGGGCGGTGACTATTTTGGGATCCCCCCTTGCCAGGATGATGAACCATGTAAAATTATTGGAATGGGTAAGGTACACATTAATATAAATAATGAAAATGAAAGTATGCTAAAAGATCTAAGGCATATTCCTGCTATGAACATAAATATGATCTCAACAGGGCAGTTGGGAGCTAGTGGTTATTTGTCTACGTTTGGAAAAACATGGTGTAAGATCACTAAAGGATCACTAGTAATAGAAAAAGGAGATATGATATGTACATTGTATTTATGTTGTCATAATATTGATTATTCTATATCTATAGCTTCCACAGAGACATGTGCAACGTTGTGGCGTCATAGGCTTGGACACATGAGTGAGAAGGGGATGCGGATTCTCCACTCAAGGAAATTGCTTCCATATTTGAAGCAGGTAAGTTTTTAATTATGTGAGAATTTTGTTTATAGAAAATAGAAGAGAGATATATTTATCAAGGTTGGGAAACAAAAGAAGAGTGAAAAGTTAGAGCTTGTCCATATGGATGTATGGGGACCTTATCAGGTACAATCTCTTGGAGGCTCTCATTATTATTTACTTTTATTGATGATGCAACTAGAAAAACTTGGGTTTACTACGTTAGACATAAATATGATGTGTTTGATACTTTTAAGAAGTGGAAATATTTGGTTGAGAATGAGACCGGGAAAAGGTTGAAATGTCTAAGATCTAATAATGGAAGTGAATAGTGTAGCAATGAGTTTGATAGTTACAATTCATACCATGGGATTCATAGAGAGAATACAATCCTAGTAACACCACAAGAAAATGGTGTGTCAAAAAGGATGAACAGAATGATCATGGAGCATGTAAGGTGTATGAAATCGCATGTAGGGTTTCCCTTATAGTTTTGGGATGATGCTGTAGATATTTCCATTTAATTAACAAACATAGGGCCTTCAATCACTTTGGATGGTGGAATTCCAGAGGAGGCATGGACAGGTAAAAAGGTAAACTACTCATTTCTCAAAACTTTTGGTTGTGAAGAATTTGTCCATATTGATAAAGAAATTGGAACAAAGCTTGAGGCTAAATCCAAGAAATGTACCTTTATTGGATACGGAGTTGATGATTTTGGTTATCACTTATGGGATTGTGAAAATAACAAAATCATTAGGAGTAGAGATGTAGTATTCAATGAAAAGGCTATGTCCAAATATTAGTTGCAGGGAAAGAAAGAGGAAAAGGAAAACACAAAGTACACAATGCTTGATGAAATCAAAGAAAATGAAGTTCCAAAGGCACCCAAAAATAAAGAGAAACAACATGTACCTCAAACTACTGTGAATGTAAGAAGATATACCAAATTTGTTGAGATTACAACATCAGGAGTCATTCTCTAGTCTTGTGAGTAATAGAAATACAGTAGACTTGTGTAGTCCTACAAATATCCTCATATGATTGAGGTGGTGATGTTGTAAAGTCTTGTGAGTAATATCAAGACAATAGACTAGTGTAGTCCTACAAATATCCTCATATGATTGAGGTGGTGATGCAATATACTTGTGTAGTCCTACAAATATCCTCATATGATTGAGGTGGTGATGCAATAGACTTATGTAGTCCTACAAATATCCTCATATGATTAAGGTGTTGATGCAANGTTGTGAGGTGGTGTACTTTACTATGTAAAGTAGATATACTATGTGATGTATGGCTAGTCATGGTCAATAGGTGCTACAAGTCTCCTTTAGGGATTAGCTACCCATAGAGTGAATTACTTTAGCATATGACTATATGATCTGGGGCAATACATACGATCATAGGTTCGGACACGATCTTATGAGTATGATATGATTAATTAATGAAAATAAATATGGACCATGCATATATATTTAATATAAGCATAGAGATGGAGAGAGAATTCGAATTGCATATGTTTCCACCAAGTAAACTCGAATTAATTAGATATTAGTTGAGTATTAGTTATGGTAAACAAGTTCAGTTAATTAAGAAATCAACTCCTTAATTTATGCAAGTGGTTATTAAAAATCAACACTGATGGAGATGCACTAGTTCTGTTCAGTTGCATTTAGTTATGTTCAGTTACATTCAATTTTGTTCAGTTACATTCAGTTCACCTCAGTTACATTCAGTTCAACTCAGTTAACTACTCAGTTAGAGTTAGTTAATTAATGGAAGACACATAGCTTCTTGTGGGAGATAATTATGGAGTGCCAGCTTGACACCAAATTGATATGGGGTGCATGATTAAAGATGGATATGTGTTCTAAGTGTTAACAAGTTGCTGCTACATGAAACCATTCTATTTTTGTTGTAAAACCTAATTTGACTTGTTATTAAAGTGCTATGCACTTGGCAAGTTAGATATAGTGTTCCATTTGATCTCCTCTCTTTGGTGCTCTCGGTGAAAGCAATCTGCTATTGTGTTGTAATCATTCTCTGCTACTAATCTATCATACTCGAAGATCATTTGTTGGGTTTTTCATCCTCCGAATTAGTGGAGGGTTTTCCCAGGGTATATCCTGTGTTCTATGGTTTGATTTATATCTTTCAATTATTGATGTGATTTATATGCATTGTTATTATGGATTAAAGTTTTAAAGTTCAAGTTTCTTCATATTTTGTTCAATCACTAACAAAGTTAAGTAGACTCCTTGAGCGATTCTCTCCTTCATTGTATTAGTTTTCAATGACTAATTATGGTGAACTAGAATGTTATGAAGATGCAATGCAAGTAGAAACTAGAAAGAAGTGGGACCAAGGCATGCATGAGAATATGTACTCATTGATAAAAAAACATACTTGGGATTTGGTTGAGTTTCCTGTAGGAAAAAGAACATTGTAGAATAAATGGGTTTACCGTTGATTAAGTTGTCATTGATGCCAACAGTTCACAACATAATTTGAGCCCAAAATCCAATGGATGCATTGTCTAATATTCAAAAGAAACGTGTCTGTTATTCAACAATCATGTATTTTTTTGTTGTCGGTGGGATGTCAACGGATATTCAACTTCATATGGAAACCCGTCGACAATTCGACAGAGTATCAAACTAATATAGACAAAGATTCCATTGATGAATTGTCAAATTTTCGACTTCAACTCATTGGATCTATGATTGGATTTTCGACTTCCCACTATCGAAGTTCCGACTGCCCACTATCATAGTCTTGTTGGATCCAATGTTGGATTTTTGACTGTGTAGGGTTGAATTTCTGATAGCGCTCCATTTGATTTATGGTTGAATAGCCAACTTATGTTCGTTGGATATGTTGTCAAAACATAGCCACTATTGGTCGGAATTTCGAGGGAAGTCACAACTCCTTCCTTGTCGTTGCCCTGGAAAGCTCGTCGGAGCTGAGCCACGAGTGGTCTGAAATCCGACAGACAACACCACTATTTTACTGTCGGAACCATGGCAAGCTTGTTGAAGCTTAGCCACGGTTTGTCAGAAATACGACAAGAATTTGTATATTGATAAAAAAAATAATCCTCGTCATCTACTAAAGTCATATACTCTAATGGTAAAGTATTATACTATGGTTTGTTCCTCATCTCCCATTAGGTTTTCTCCCTTAGTTATTGGATTGTTAGAGGAATCAATTGAAGATTCCTTTGAAGTAGTTCCAAATATACAATTTCTTCTCACGTGTTGGAAACATGGGGATTTGATCTCACGATTCTCTTCATATTTTTCTTTGTCTTCTCTCTTATGGCTTGAGATTGGGTTGGTCTCACTCGTATTTTTGCTTCAAATTGATTGAACTCATCCCTATCTCTATGAAATCATGGTAAGGGATAGTGTGTTTTCTTTTTTCTTTTCTTCTTTTTATGAGTATTTTGGAAATAGACCTTTTATGAAATGAATCTTATCTATTTTTTCAATTTGAAATACTTAATTGAATAGTAGAAAAACAAGGGCTCATAGATACTTACTTGAAATTAGCATGAATAATAAAATTGATTAAATAATATTTTTTGTTCCCTTTGTAGTTTGAAATGTCTTCTGAGAAATGGTTCCAAACAGTAGTTGGATGTTGATATAAGCAACATTGATGTTTCCAACAGGACAAAATCACAACCTAATTGTCAACCTAAAGATCCATACAAACTTACGAGAGATATGCAAAATATATGCAACTACAAAAAACGAATGAAAGGTGTATGGTAGCATAAAATTCTAATTCAATCAATGAAGAAATGCAATCTATCTTTATCACACAAGTAGATGATAAATAACTTCTAACTATGGGCTGTGAGAGCATGAGATCTAATTTCCTTACTTTACACCTAGTTATTCAATAATACCATCAGGGGAAAGGAGGTAATATTTTGTGTTTAGTTGATAGATTTCATTGGAATTCTCTTGTTATTGTACCTTCAGGTTACTAAATGTAGGCATTCGGAATCCACGAGTTCCATGCAAGTGATCAGAAATGCAGAGGGATTAGCCTTAACCAAGTTATGATATTGAAATCATATATGTGAAATAAATGACATGTTCAACTTTAAATTTCAACTAAGAAAGCATATATCTGATAATATTGTGCATAGATAACTAAAATTAGCATTCTAACAATAAATGTAGTAACTTCTACAAAATGCAATAAATCTACAGTAACTAGTATGTTTTTGCAAAATTAACTAAAAACAATATAAAAGAAAAATATATTCTAATGAAAATAGTTTCTTGTACTTACCTTGAATGGGCCCTTATTCAAGGTCACCACAAGAACGATGAGCTACCCAGATATACATGGAAACAAGTACTTTATCCATTAAAATGTAAAAGATTGTTTACATGCAGAAAACATCTTTAAACTGTGAATGTCAAAGTTGATTGCGATATAATTATAATCAAAATAGTGCCAACCTAATTTGTCTTGTCCAAAATGTTTAAATAAACAAAAATACTCAATCTACTCAGTCAAAACTTTATCCTAACTCAAAGAAAAGTCAATTTACCATGTGTTATGCTAAACAATAGCACACGGTAAATAGTAAGGTGCAATAATGCACAGTGGGGAAGATTCTAATTGTCATGTTGGGATGACACATGGATGTTGAGGGATACCATACATGATCTTTTCAGCTTGATATTCCTCAAAACTTTGTAAGCCATGATATATCTATGCCAATGGTGGATTGTTGCGCTAAGGGTGTACTCCTACACAAAACAAGGACTTAACTCTGTTGAAATCGAAATAGATTCTTGGGTCACAATCTCACTATGCTAATTGGGATCTATTCAAAGCATGTAAAATGAACATGTACTTAAGAATCACTATTTCAATCAATACATCAGTCTCATATGCATTTTATCTATAAAAGGGAAGACTTCGTGAGATAAGTAAGTAATTGAAATCAATATATAATCCTAACTTTAATCCACACCACATACATCAACATGAATTCATAGTATTCTCTTTTATGGCTCTATGTGTTGAAATAATAAGAAATGGATGGATTTTATTACCCAAAATAGGGATCCATCACATGTAAAAATAAAATATAATATTTTGGTATTAAATATGTTATAAATAACATCATGACACATTTTCCCAAGGAATAACCTCGTAGAAAACCCTCAAAGTACTTCCCCATAAATCATGGATTGTAAATGGGACTATCATGACACTTATAATGATATATATAAATCTATAAAGGAATAAAAAAAACTTACTTCACTTGTCTTGATGTCTTTTATAGTAAATAAACATCTAGAAAACATTTTTTGTCCTTTATAATTGTTCATTAAGAAACAATGTCCAAACTTCACATTCATTGGCTTGTTTCATGAGTGTATAAACAATATTTGTTCCTAGCACCACATATATATCCCACAATAAGCCAAGTGGCTAACAGTTTGATTAAATGTCTTGAAATTGATAGCAAAATAAAATATATATACTTTCTCTGCTACCTTCATTTGTGTCTTTTACATACCAAAAATGGTCCATTTTATTTTCTCATGTAGAAGATGGTCAATCTACATAATTTTTTGGAGTCAAATGATGAATCTTAAACAAAAGTATTATTATTTTGTTGATTAACAATATTAAAAGAACCAATTACATTCTGTTTTCCGAGCAGAACATATATATCTCACCACAGACTGAGTGGTTGATAATTTGATTAAATCTCTTAAAATTCACAACACAAAAAAAATGGTATGCTACCCTCATTTGTGTATTTTGCATACCAAAAGTGGTCCAATTTTATTCTCATGTATATTATTGTCATTATCTAACATTCTACAGATATTTTTGGAATTCAATTGATATATCTTGAACAAAGTATTAATCTTTTGTTGACTAACAATATTACAACATACCAATTGCTATTTTGGACTCTATATCATAGATATCAATCCATACATATAAATACCTCTTTAGTGCCATTTTTTGATTATTTACAATTGCATGTTGGCGTTATCTATAGATTTGTTTCCAATTACGTGTCAATAATATTTACACTCAGAAGAATAATTTCATCCTAACTCCACTCACTCATATAGCTCATCCAATGCATACATCAAGGAATTGTAAAAACACTATTCACTAGTCTACTTATCATCCTCAAATTATATTTAAAAGGTACCAATTGAGATTCCTCATACCAACCAAATGTGGCATCATAAAAAAACACCACTATTAAACTGACATTTTTGGAAGTATATAATTTATCTATCTCTAAATCATTTTAGAGATGAAAAATATGTCCAAACCACCTAGTACGACTTCTTACTTCAACACACACCAAGTACCAATTAAGTAATTTATGATCTGTCACATAATTAGATAAACTCAATTTTTAGACATGGGACCTCTATTAGAGGACCTTATTTGATGGCATTTTTTAATTCCTGGTAAAGGTGAAGTTCACGAGCCACTAAAAAACTATTATTTTGGAAGTATCTATTTGCTTTATCTCTACAACATCTAAGGGATCAAAGAACTATTCATCCTACCTAGCACAAATTCTTACTTTAGGACACACCAAGTCCCGAATAAAGAATTTATGATCTAACACATAACCAACTAGAGTCAATTTTTCAGACATGGAGCCTCTATTATGATGACATTTTTTATAGTTTCTAGTAAAGGTGAAGTTCATGACCAATCCTATATACTTTTCTCCTTTCCTTCCTATAGATCAAATGACTCCTCATTTCCTTTTAGTTTCATTATGTCATTTCTTTACTTATTTCCTATAGATTAGACTCTTCCCCATTTCCTTTGACATCTAGTTCTTCATATGGATTAAGTTTTCCCAACATAATTCCATGTTACAAATAACAAGCTTGATCTATGAGTTCTCCTTCCAACCCTTCGTCAACCAAGGAGAATAAATGAGGGGCTCTATGTGGACATATTTTGTATGATGTTCAAAATTTTTCTGTAGGTTCTACTCTATAGGAGTAGAACCTCATCAACTGCTCATATTCAACTAGAAGCTCATCTATTCTGCTAGTTGCATATATTAGGATTTCTCAATACCTTTTGCTAGTACATATAGATAATATCTAGTTAATTTAAATTTAAATTTTGGTTTGAAGATACTTTTGTAGAATACCAAAGACTATCTTGTCAAGTTCATATTTTCATATCCAGGAAAAAGTAAAGAATATAGCTTGTGTGCAATAATATCACGTAATATCAGTCATGGAAAATGTGTTTGGGAACAAACTCATACTTAAGCGCTCTCCCTTACTTTCTTATTGCTCTAGATGACCTTGAGTAGCCCAAAATGAAAAATAAATGGTCACATGAAAATACCTCACTAAGAAAAAATATAGTATTTCAATAGCACCAAAACATCAATCATAGTCACCTCAAGATCTAGATCTAACTGCCAAACACATCAGTGAATAGGTATGATCACTCGGATATTCAATAGATTCACATGGAAAACTACCGTGGAAGGATTAACCAATCCCCCTAATACTAAAGGTTCTCTCATATGCTCACGATTCTCTCACCATGACTTTGATAACATGTTAAGAGTTAGAGAAAGAAAGAACAACATAAAACTGGTGGAAAATGCTTTTCCCATTTTCTTGATTAATCTTCATACTGATGATGGTATTACATAGTACAATAATCATAGTCACCTCAAGATCTATATCTCATTGACAAACACATAAGTGAATAGGTATGATCATTTGGATATTCAATAGATTCTCATGGAAAACTACTATGGAAGGATCAATCATGCCCCTTAAGAATAAACGTGCTTTGATATGCTCCTGATTCTCTCACCATGAATTTGATAAGATGTTAAGGTGTTTGTAAACTGATTACTAGTTTTGAAACGGACATCATTATGAACCCAATTTATCTACGATGTTAAAGTTTAGTAGAAAATTTTATCAAAAAAAGAAAATCCTACACTGAAATGTTGTGAAGTTGTCTTGCATCTAAACAATAACTTTTATAAGAATTTAATAAATGCATTGTGAATGAGTCTTCATTTTTCTTTGGGAAAATTATTGCAATTTATGGATGGATTGTAACAAAATCCTATTATGCAAATGGAAATTATTGACATGTCACTTTTAACCCTATTTGTTTGTATTTGTTTTGAAACTAGTAAAACTAAATCTATGAGAGAACCAAGAATTTCCCAGCTAACAATTGAAAACTAACAAATTAAGGTTGATTTTATTTAATGGGAAGTGAAATGGTGTACAAATTAAACTTGAAGGAAATGTGTAACGTGCTAAATTTGAGTAGTAAATAAATATTAAGGATTGTCTTATGAAGTGCAACAATATTGGTATGTGGGTTTAATATTTATCTTTGCTAGTTAAATTGAGTTTCTTTGGGATGAATGTTGATCAAACTTTTGGGACATCCTTTTTTCTTTAATGGAATGTATACCCAAAGTTGAAGTAGGGATTAATGATGTGAAAATTATTTTACGCCATTTTGTGTGAAATCAAGTTCCTATCTATCCATATGATTGATTGAATCTTTTTAATACTTGTCATTTTTATTACCCAAACTAGTTTTCAATCCCTAAAGGATGAGATGGAAACCTTACAAGAGGCCTCTAGGTCATATTTTCCTACCTACAGGGCCCCTTATAGGATTCCATCTTAGACTATAGGGGGGCATGTAGGTAGGATGTGAAAACCTATAGGGGGGCCTGCCTCTTAGCCTATAGGGATGGGAGGCTATAGGATTCCATCCATGGTGCCACGGGGGCTAGTAGGAAGGATGAGACAACCTACAGGCCCCATGGATGGAAGCCTATAATGGCCATAGTGTAGGGTAAGAGGCTATGAATTTTAGAATTTAACTCAATCATATCCTCTTGGAACATAATTAGGTAATTAGAGGGGAAACAAGTATGGAGTTGTGTACCTCTTGGAATTTAGTAGATCTAGGGTTAATATCAACTTATGCAAGAGTGTGTAGTTGGTCCTATTTTATGTGTGTAAGATAATTGCATGAAAACACACATGAATTAAATGGATATCTTCCCCCACTTGGGGTATAGATCACAATGATTATCTCATTGCAATTACTCTTGTGTAACTGGAATGGAATGAATGGATGAGGATTTTGATGTTTATGGAAATATGAAGCATCCATAAATTGGAACCAGATTTACTAGTGAAGGAGGATCCCATTTTAATACTAAAACATAAGGACTTTCTTTGCCATGACTCACAAGCACTATCTTATGTTATAGAAAAAAATTCTAAATTCTAAATTTTTCTTTTGATTCAATCCAACATTTTCATGCAACACTTGCATGTTACAGAAAGTTATCTTTACATTTAGGACTCGAGGTGAAACAATAAATGTTTTTTCCTTTTTGAACTTCAGTAATACTTGCATTGTTTAAAAATACCATAAAATTGGCAAGTTGTCCAACATGAATTATCTTCATTATGAATCAAATGTTTTGGTTGCATGGATAAGAGTGAATTTCCTTTTCTCATGTTAAATGGAAAACCTTCGAGTGTTCTTCTTTCCAAGTTTTTACCACCCATCTTGTATGGGTGTCCACTAACGAATGTTGAAAAAATTGAAGGGACTGTCTGGGATTATTCCAGGCTTATTGAAGAGAAATTCTTGATACCCTTAATAGATTTTGGGAAATTGTAACAACAATAAAACCCTTAGTTGTAGTGTTGGGAAGAAGATAAGAAGTCTTGGGTACATTACATTATCAAACAATAGTATTCCAAGTCTAGGTTGAAACAAGATAGGCCAACATTTGGAGGTGGGCCAACATTTCAAAATTCATATTCACGTTCTATTTTTTCGAAAATCCTTTTTGAACTAATTGTTTTGGAACTTATTGTGGTCAAATTGAAGGCTCAAATTAGATTCCAAGATCATGAGGGAATAGGTATTGATTTTTATTTTTATTTTATCCATTTCATTTATATATTAGGGGGCTATACAACCCTTATGATACCCATTAGGTTTTCCATTGAATTGCAAGATTGTCGACCAGATAGTTGGACAAATATTTGTGGTTATTCAACCCACATTTTCACAACTCATAGGATACAAAAAGTATGATCATGTAACATTATTGCAAATATGTCTAACGAGCTAACATCCACAAAGTGTGAAACCTTGTTATCAATTTGTTGTGCAACTATGTAGCATGACTATTTGGTGGGTAGTTGTGTAATGCATGGATTGCCTATGTTTTCGTCATGAAACTTTGATGTGTGCCTATGTGATGGGAATCTATTTAGCACATCGATTGAATTCATTTTATTCACACAACTATGTTGCATGAGTAATATACAGTGGGAATTTGTACAATCTCACATCCTAATTTTGTGTATGGATCTATAATTGTGATGCATATCTGGACGATTGGAACCCACAAAACTTGTGGGTTTCTTGCCACCTACAAACACAAATGAGTTTCACATGTTATAGGATGATATATACCAAATTTCCTAAATTATGGTAGTTTGTAAATCATGCAAGTAACTTGGATGATTCTTTTCTGAACTAATGCACAACCTACATGAAAATTTGCTTTATGCCCACATAAACCACTTCTTTTTTTAGTATTTTTGTTTGTGTGGAAAGCCTATTTCTAGGATTACTCAAATACTTATTACAATTCAACAATATAATCTTGAGTGAGATGATCCAAATATGGAAACTTGCAGATGGTTCCTTCTAGCTGAGGAGACATCATATGAATTTATCAACTACTAATGTGGAATTTTATTAGACTGCAATGTATCCTTCACAAAATACCCAGTAATTGAACTTCCATCTCCATATTGTACATAATATTCACATGGTTAACTAGATTGACATCCTTGATCACTCTCACTTTAACTTGTTAAGTCAGAAAATGATAGGTCACACGTAACAATTGATCCATGGGTTCTCTATCAATAATTGTGTCCAACACATTACCTCATATCTCTATCACTTGTGAAAGGTATTGATTGACTTCAGGTCTATGGAGATTCCATGTTGGTGATTACGTCGATGAAGAACAATCAACAAATCCATAAAGTGACTTTACAGCCTCTGGCTATATAGATCAAGGAAAATTCACATCTCTTTGATATGATCATTTTTTTACGATAGATAGAGATTTGGGGAAACCCTAGGTTTGTATCTACAATCTAATAAGATTTGAGAAATGTATCTATTATTTTGACAACGATTATATTACAAAGAAAACCATTCAAAACCGACAACAAGGATTCTAACATTTTCAGGCAACAAAACATGTTGTCCATGTTTTTGGACTTCTAAGCATATTTGATAATTTCTAAGCATATCTGATATATTCTATTATCAATTCAAGCAAGTTAAAATTATAGGAAACAAAGAATGGTAGAAATTGATCAAGTATGGAATACAAATCAAATTAACTAAAGCAAAATATGTATGAAATTAGGAATATGTTTCCTATACTAGTCATAAATTTTTTTGTTACAACTTACCTTGATTTGTGGAGCTTCGCACTTTCTTCTTCTTCTTTACCTTTCAAAAAATAATTCAACATACTACAAATATTTTCCTGTTGCAATAATTTCATGTTAGGATCCATCAAATAAATATTTGCCTGTTTATGAAAATAACAAAACCAATCTAAATAAATACAATACTATTACAAGGTAAATTACAATACTATTAAACTATTCAAGTAAAGTAATTGGTAATAAGAGATCACCTAGGGAAACATGGAGAACCACAACACTATATATATAAGGCCATCTATCACATCAAAACACCATTTTTTGCCTCTAAACTCTGAAAATGTTTCCCAACACTATTTGTAACAAGTTCCAATGGATGTGTCAAATAGCAATAGTAAAATTTAAACACTACAATGATAGAAATAACTGTTTTGAATGTATACTTCCTTACCATTCATTGAGCTCCTCTCTGTTTCGAGAAGAATTTAATATTCTCTACTAAATAGGACCAACCACATGAAGGTGGAATCTCTTATGGCCCCTCTCCTCCCTCACATCACTCTCAATTCCCCAAACCCAATGCATCTACTTGCAAATAATAATTTACTACAAGTTAATTCACTCAATAGCTGAAAAAAAGCTTTCATTAAACCATTCATTAAATGATTCAATACACCATTCAATCATTCAATAGCTGAAAAAAACATTCATTAAACCATTCATTTAGTCAATAGCCTATAAAAACATTCAGTAAACCATTCATTTAACCATTCATTCATTAAATAGAGGAAAAACCATGTACTACATTGTGCTATGAATAAGAGTTACTCAAAATTTCTTCAGTCACTTCCTTTTTACTTTTCTTCTCTTTACATATTTAGCAAGAAGCGCATCTTCTAGAATCTGCTCATCGGTCTCCCTAGTAGATTGCTCGCAAGGTTGAACTTGCGGCGAGGGGCTCAGAGTTGTTGCAATAATGTAAAAAATGTTTCATTAATTTATTTTTGTTTTTATAATTACAAGTAATTCATTTAAAAAAAAATTACAAAGGTGTATTTTTACCTGGCGTGGGCACATCATCATGTTCATCATTATCTTGTACAGGCCCAACCTGATCAGTGTTACCTACATCTACATGCTCTGCAGTTGAATTGTGGAGAAATAGAATTAATGTTCATCATCTGCAATTTTCTATGCAAAACAATAGCATATTAATAAATTCATTACCAGGAATCGAAGCATCATCTTCGACTAGTTGGTTTACATCCTCGACATTAACGGGATCATTCTTTCTTGCTCAAAATAGAATAAATAATTTATGTTAATTTTTTATAACAAATAAATTGCATGAGAACTAATAAATTTTCATTAAACTATAAAGTTTTTATATACCTGTGCACTAGATGGATCGGCAGAAGATCATGCAGTATGCCCATACAAGCTTCTTCGACGGTCAACAACATATTCAAAGCCGTGTTGGAAGCCAAGCTTCAAGTCTTCCTGAGCGGGAAATTCTTTGAATCGTTCAGCCTGCATATTTGCATGATTCCATTAATTTTACATTTTTTTCTAGAACAAAATGAAAATAATTTTCTATATATTATCTAGATGCAGTATCGGGTTTTCGATACTTACAAATTGTGCCGCCAAATTTGAATAACCACTAGGCCCAAGCTTATGTTTACCATTTTTTTCTAGTCTTGCCTTGGTGGCCTTTGATGTGTCCGATAGCCTAATAAAGTGTTGAATTACATTAGTCGATGTTATAAATTCGATATAAAAAGTAATAATAAAAAGGCTTGCCATTACATTGTGGAATGTATTGCATACCTCCCTGTTCCTAGTGGTATCTTTCCTGGTTTTCTCAAACCCTTCTCTTTTCCATCTTCCACTAGGGATTTCCAGGTGAACCCTATATTGGTCTCAGACAATATTTAGATGTTATCCAACTTTATTTAGGACCTTCGATGTATCATTTAGATTTTTATAAAATACATAATTTCCTGCAAAACAATCATGCCATCATTAGTCAACATTAAAAAAAATTGACGGTATATTAGAAACAATTTATAAAAACTAAATTGAATTATTTATAATTACCTAGAATCTTCTCTATATTTATTGGAACGAGTTCATCCTTCACCAAAAATGTTGTCCCTATTCAACCAGTGCTAGTGACATGAGAAGATCTAGGAAATGTTGCTTCAACATCAGCATTAGTATCAAACCCTGCATCCACCCTTTCTTCTGCAGCATATGTTGTGGGTCATTCAGCATCGCCTGCACCATCTGTTGGCCTCGAGGGTGTCGCAGAGTGTGTTTTCGACTGTTCAGTGGACAAAAATGTCACACTATGTGGTGTACGTGGAGTGGTTTGGTCATTGGGACCAACAACGCCTTCACCACTAGTGTTAAACTGCAGAATTTTCAGTAAATATAAACCATTGTATTATAAGTTCAATATCATATAAAATTAAAAATTATGAATTTCTAAATGAATTTACATTATTATTTCAGAACTTACTTTCAATTGTCGACATCTCTGGATCAACAATTGAATCTTTGTTTTGATATTGTCTGTTTGTGGAACTATCAATGCCAGATGAACCAGTTCCTCATTTTGTTTTTCCATGGTCTTCTATAGTGTTAGATTTTTATAATTCAAGCTAGAATTATATTACGATCTTTAACTAAGAGAATAAAAAGCACAACAATCAAACACAAGAGACAATGAACACAATGTTTTTCCTCAGGGAAATTATAAAGGAGAAAATCCCGTAACTTCCTCAGAGATAGAATCATCACTAAAAGAAAAACCCCAAAAATAGTAAGATGATCTCCTAACAGCAGTAGTATCTTTCTTTCTATTCCCAACAAGTTCTTCTCTCTCAGCTATGTGCTACAATTGAGTGTGAGTGAGTGTGTGATAAATAGAGAGGCTCACTCTCTATTTATACTAATTCCCGAATTGACAATAACTCACTATGGCCGACTTCTCTAGGAGAGTCTAATTACCCTAGGGACCCACAACTGTGGGGAATTTAACCCTTGATCAATAGGAGGATTACCCACAATGACTTGACATGACTTGTTACATTATTGAATCTCCTGATAGGAACATCGGGGCATGACATGACTCAAATACATTGCAATCACTTCCTGGAATAAACATCGGGGGTACAATACATAAGATATACAAGTGAATACATTCTAAAGTTACAAATACATCAACACTCCCTCTTAACTAGGAAGGTATTCTCTCGACATAATTTTTCAGCACTGTTCTTCTTCTCTGTATCAACTAGATCATCTCATCATCTTCATCTTCAAGTCATCTTCATCTTACATCTGGATCATCATTGGATCTGGATCATCATCACTGGATTTGGATCATCATCAATGGATCTAGATCATCACTGGATTGGATCATCATCATTAGATATGGATCATTACTCGATCTGGATCATCATGGGAACATTCTCACTGGATCTGGATCATCACTGGATCTGGATCATCATCACTAGATCTAGATCATCACTGGATCTGGATCATCATCACTGGATCTGGATCATCACTGGATTGGATCATCATCATTAGATATGGATCATTACTCGATCTGGATCATCATGGGAACATCATCATTGGATCTGGATCATCATTGGATCTAGATCATCACTGGATCTGGATCATCACTTGATTTGGATCATCACTGATGGATCATCATCACTGGATCTGGATCATCACTTGATATGTATCATCACTTCTGGATCATCATCACTAGATCTAGATCATCACTTGATCTGGATCATCACTGGGTCATCATCATATGTGCTATCTCATGATTCTTCTCGTCATAGGAAGTTCTACAGAGCCAGACCTTTTTCATGCTGGTTGTAGGCCTAGCCTCCATGTAGGTCTTCTTCAGCACTTATATCTAACCCTAAGTCAGAATGGATAGCACTCACATCTGACCATGAGAGGAACACATCTGACACCATGTCAGAAAGGCACAACACTTACATTCACCAACATGATAGGACACAACTACTATCATCTGTGAAAAGGCACAACACTCACATACACCAACATGGTAGGACAAACGTAATACCATCTATGGAAAGGCACAGCACTCACATCCACCAGCATGGTAGGACACACCTACAACCATATGTGAAAAGGCTCAACACTCACATCCACCAGCATGATAGGGCACAACTACTATCATCTATGGAAAGGAACAACACTCACATCCACTGGAAACAGCATCTATCATCCATGGAAGGGATCGACACTTATATTCAACCATGCGAGGAAGTAATCCAACCTACATGTCCAAAGGGCTCTGCACTTATATTTGACCATGCAAGGAACCAATCCAGCCTACATGTCGAAAGGGCTCTCAACCCCAGGTTGAGGATTCCTGGTAACTGACCAGGTGCCTCCATTCTCCCAAAGAATGGCATCAGCCCTTATATTTGATCAAGTGGTAACACATCCCTCAATCACATCAGAATGGCCCTGCACTTATATCTAATCATGTGAGAACACATCCCACAGTCATATTAGAATGGACCTCAGCCCCAGACTGAGTATTCCTGGTAACTAACTAGGTGTCTCCATTCATAGAATGGCATTCAACACTTATATCTGATCATGTAGGAACCAATCCTATAGTCACATTAGAATGGCTCAGCACTCACATCTGACATGGAAGGAACCAATACTCTCACCATGACAGAATGGCTCAGCCCTTACATCTAACCATGGAAGGAACCAATCCTCTCACCATGTCAGAATTGCTCATGGACTCATCACTTCCCCTTGGAGGGAACCTTGATCTGGAGAACACCAAGATTCTCCCTGAAGTACACAAACCTCACTCTGGCTAATGGCTTCATCAACACATCAGCTATCTGTTCATCCATTTCAACATACTGGAGCTTCACTGCTCCTCTCTGCACCATATCCCTGATATAGTGATATTTGATCTCGATGTGCTTTGACTTGTCATGGAACACCGGGTTCTCCAACAACTTCACACAACTATGGTTGTCGCAATATATATAAGTAGCATCCAACTGGAGATCAAATAAATCAAACATTAGCTTCCTTAGCCCTACTGCCTCACAACTAGCAGAACAAGCTATGACATACTTTGCTTTAGTTGTACCTAGTGCCACACAAGACTATTTCCTGCTAAACCAAGAGATCACACCTGATCCCATACTGAAGTAGCACCCTGAAGTGCTCTTCCTATTGATGGCACTTCCTGCCCAATCTGAATCAACATAACCCTCCAAGTTAATCTTTTGATTCGCCTCATACTTGAGCCCATAATCAACTGTACCCCTCAGGTACCTCAGAATATGCTTTGCAGCAATCAAGTGAACATGTCTCGGATCTATCAGGAATTAGCTCAAGGTGTTCACAGCAAAGCAAATATCCAGTCTCGTATTCCTTAGGTACATCAAGGACCTAATCATCTAACGATACATCATAGCATCAACCGATTCTGATGAAGCATCGCTCAATAGCTTCAGGTTTGATACCATAGGTGTGGTCATGGCCTTGCAGTCCATCATCCTGAATCTCTTTAGGATCTCTACTGCATACTTCCCTTGTTCGAGGAAGATTCCATTCGCATTTTTCCACACCTCCATGCCTAGAAAATAGTGCATCATACCCAAGTCTTTCATTTCAAACTCGGCAGCAAGCTTCCTCTTCAGATCAACAATCAACCCATCCACACCTGTTACAAACAGATAATCTACATACAATAGGAGTATTACTGGGTTACCATCTTCAACCTTGTAGTAAAGGTTGGAATCTCCTTTACTCTTGGTAAATCCCAAACTGGATAGAAAGCTGTGAATTCTGTCATACCATGTCCTGGGTGCCTGTTTCAAACTGTATAGGATTTCTTTAATTTACACACATGAGATTCCCTGTCATGTGTCTCAAAACCAAGTAGCTGCTCCACATACACTTCCTATTCCACTACACCATTCAAGAAATCAGTTTTGACATCCATACGGTGTATATTCCATTTCATTATTGTAGCCAGAGAAAGTATTGATCTGATGGAAGTGTATCTAGCTACAGGTGAAAAAATTTCTTCATAATCTATTCCTTCTTTCTGAGAGAAGCCATGAGCCACAAATATTTCTTTATATTTCTCTATGCTACCATCTACAGCATGCTTGATCTTGTAGATCCATTTGGAAGTTACAACAGACTTCCCTTCTGGTTTTGGGACAATATCCCAGACATCATTCTTCATGATTGATTGATACCTTTGATCATAGCATCCTTCCATTCTTTCGTTTCTATCGCTTCTTCATAGTTGGAAGGTTCTCTATCGATGAAGTCACATAATAAGGCTACATACCCGGAGCAGTACCTGGTCCTTCTTCTTTCTCTGTGATTTTATTCTGGAGCCCCATATCTTTCTACACCTTGGATAGCTTCTCATACCCAAGCAGGTTTCCTTTTGTGAGGATTCTTCTCCTGAGGTGGATCTACAGGTTCTTGAGGTTCTTCTAGTTCTCGATCTTCTTCTTGAACTTCTTCGTTCATAGTTGTGTCATGAATTTTGGGTGCTTCTATTTCTTCAGGATCTTCAATAGGTCCCTTTCTATATTTGTTGTAAGCTGAGTCTTCATCAAATGTTACGTCCTTGCTGATGTCGATCTTCTTGAATCCTGGGAAGTATATTCTGTAAGCATTGGAGCTTTCAGAGTATCCCACAAATATACCCTTCCTTCTTGAAGGATCTAACTTTGTCCTCTTTTCTTTTGGAATGTGTATGTATACTGGACAACTGAATATTCTGAGATGGATGACTTCTGGTTTCTTGTCGGAGAAGACTTCTTCAGGGGTCTTGTTCTCAAGTACTCTATGTGGAGTACAGTTCTGTACATATACCATAGTTCTGGCAGCTTCTGCCCATAGATGCATGTGAAGATCTTGATCATGAAGCATGGCCCTTGTTGCTTCCATGATCGTTCTATTCTTCCTTTCAACAACACCATTTTGTTGTGGATTATATGCAGTGGTTAACTCCCTCTTAATCCCTGAATCTTTGCATAATGCTTTGACTTCATTTGATGTGAATTCTCCACCATTATCTGATCGAAAGGTCTTGATCTTGTTTTCAGTGTGGTTCTCGATCAAGGCTTTGAATTCCTTGAACTTGCTAAATACTTCATCTTTGTTCTTCAACAAGTATATCCATGTCTTCCTAGAAAAATCATCAATAAAAGAAACATAGTATACATACATGCTTAATGAACTGGATGACATCGGACCACATACATCGGAGTGAATGATTTCCAAGATTTCTTTTGCCTTGCTCTCACTACTTGGAAATGTCTTCTTTGTGTTCTTTCTTTTCGGACATTGTTTGCATACACCGTCATGTTTTGATTGGATTTTTGGAAGTCCTTCAACAAATTTGCTTGCAAGAGGTAGTGGTCTGTAGTGCACATGTGCAATCCTTCTATGCCAAAGTTCATTTGGCTCTACTGTATCATGGATCAAGGCTTGTTCTAGATGGCCCTTCAATTTGTATAGACCTCCCTCTTGTTCCCCAATTACTACTGCATCATCAATAGTCTTTCCCTTTGGCCACATGAGAACTTGGCCATATACAAATGCAACCCTCATGCCTTTTGCATCCAATGCAGATATGGAGAGGAGGTTCTTCTTCAGTCCTGGTACAAACAATACATCCTTCATCGTCATAGACGTTCCAGAGTCTAGCTTATAGGAGGATTCTCCACTACCTTTTATTGGATACTAGTAGTCATCTCCAAGTTTCACCTTGTGGGGTGATTCATGTTCTGATAGTTTCACAAAGGATTCTTTGAATCCTGTCATATGTTTGGAATCCCTACTGTCTATAATCCAATCATTGCTTCCATGTGTGATGTCACGGGCGAAAATCAAGAAATATTCCTCATCACTTGAAGAATCATCACTTTCTTGTCTGATTCTCTTTGTGGAAGGTTCATCATCCTCTGCAACATGACATGATGTCTTATCTTGTTTCCCTTCTTCTTATTTTTTCTTTTAGGACAATCTTTTGCATAATGTCCTACTTCATCACATGTATAACATCTAATTTTAGACAAATATTTTCTAGTGTTATTTTTATGGAAGTGCTTACCTCTGGGGTGATGAGAACTTCTTTTGCTTTTCTTGGAGTGTACTATGAGAGCTTGATCTTCACTTCCCATCTTTTCTTCTCGAGCTGCTATCCGAGCTTCTTCTTGAGAGCATTCTTCCCATAGTCTGCTAAATTTGACTAGCTTCTTTTTGGCACAGATCCCTTGAATAAAGGAGTCCCATGATCTAGGGAGACCATTCAAGGTGGTCATTACAATCTCTGCATTCTCCACTTCTTCATCCACTGCTTCAAGTTGTTCTTTGATTTGGGAGACCCTTCTGAAGTATGATTGTATGGTCTCTGCATTCTGGATCTTCACATTCTTCAATTGGTTCCTCAAAGTCATCTTCCGGTTTATGTTCTTTCCTTCAAACAGTTTGGTTAGGGCATCAAACATAGCTTTAGGTGTCTTTAGGGAGGACACCTGTGGTATGAGGTGATATTTGATTGAATAAGCAATAATCCTCTTAGCCATGACCAACTTCATTTTGTGTAAATCCTTAGCCTCATCTCCCTCTAGAACTTGAACCTCCTCATTGATGTAGGAGTCCAACTCATTTTCTTCTAGGACCAGGGAGATCCTATACTTCCAGGCTCGGAAGTTATCAACTCCCTCAAGATTTTCATCAAGCTTGGTATGATGAGACATCTTAACTGGGAACCTCAAATGGAAATACAAAATATTTAAATCTTACCAGGTTAAGATGTTGGATCTGGATCTGGAGCTGAAATTTCGTAGAGCTGGTTCAAGAGCAGATTAGGGTTTGACTTTTCCATAGTTCTATACAGCCAAAAACTTTGATCTTGATCTCTAAACTTCTATTTTGAGGAGGAGATCAATCCAGGCCTGGGCCCACTCAAAAATTCCAAGTCTGTGGAAAGCCCTAATTTTCGGTAGTAGTGTCGAGTCAAAAACTGAAAATGCTCAGAATCAGATTATGCTTCGATAGAAAGATGCGCCCTAGAGAGGAGAATCAGCCCAACCTTCCTTTGCTGAAAATATGTGGAGAGAGATCCAAAAATTAGGAAGCCCTAGTTTCCGCAGCTGCACAGTGTCTTCTTCTCAGGTTAGCTTTGATACCATGCTAGATTTTTATCATTCAAGCTAGCATTATATTAGGATCTTTAACTGAGAGAATAACAAGCACAACAATCAAACACAAGAGACAATGAACACAATGTGTTTCCTCGACGAAACCATAAAGGATAAAACCATGCAACTTACTCAAAGTTAGAATCAGCACGAAAAGCAAAACCCCAAAAACAGTAAGATGATCTCCCGACATCAGTAGTCTCTTTCTTTCTAGTCCCAACAAATTCTTCTCTCTCATCTATGCGCTACAACTGAGTGTGAGTGAGTGTATGATAAATAGAGAGGATCACTCTCTATTTATACTAATTCCCGACTTGACAATAACTCACTAGGGCCAAATTCTCTAGGAGAGTCTAATAACCCTAGGGTCCCACAACTGCAGGGACTTTAACCCTTGATCAATAGGAGGGTTACCCAAAATTACTTGACATGACTTGTTTACATTATTGAATGTTTTGATAGGAACATCAGGGCATGACATGACTCAAATACATTATAGACACTTCCTGGAATAAACATCGAGGTACAATACATAAGATATACAAGTGAATAAATTCTGAAGTTACAAATACATCAACATATAGCACCTTCAATGGGTCTATAGATGTACCAATTTCATTATATTTCAACAATTGGTAGATATCAAACTCTAAAGACTGCTGAGTTGGAGTTTCATAAACCGAATCCCCTGTCTACAAAAGAAATATATAAAACATTACTTAGTTTTTGAAGCAATAGTCTGTGCAAAAAATTATATTAACAAAAATTGTATATCATGATAGATTCCTAGAATTACATCTAGGTTTACCTGATGCCTAGATGAGGGTGTGGTTTGATCAACAGTTGGGGACTTTCCCTCATCATCCAACTGCCAAAAAAGTATAGAACATTATCATAATGGACACAATATGTAAAAACTAAAAAATACATAACAAAAGTAAACATTATGCTACATGTTTTATATGTGTACAATTTTGAAGTATTCAGAATGTAGAATTACATTTAGGTTTACCTATTGCCCTAAGGCTCCAGTTGTCTGATCAACAGTTGGGGACATTCCTTGATCATCAACCTGCAAAAAAAGTAGACAACATTATCATAATGATCGCAAACATAAAAATAAAAAAATACATAACAAAATAAACAGTATGCTACATGATATACATGTGTACAATTTTAAAGTATTTAAAATGTAGAATTGCATTCATGTTTACCTATTTCCCCGATGCTGCAGTCATCTGATCAATTGTCGGTTGGATTCCCTGATCAACACTCTGCATGGAAAATAGATAATATTATATAAACGAACTGAATATACTGTTGAAAATACATAACAACATATCTTTTTGTTCATCCTAAATTTTTACAATGGAAATATCAATGTATACTTGTCTCCTTGAGGTAGGTCTACTAACATCTAATGTGAGGGAGGTGCCCCTGAAAGAACCTTGCATCAAAAAATACTATAAATTACCTAATGAAACCAAAATAATCACTAAAACAATTTTAAAACATAACATTTTGATGTATACATGTTTCCTCATGGATCATGTACTCTTCTCACCTTCTGTTGGGGTGGTGCGCCCCCGATCACCTCCCTGCGAAGTCAAAATAGGAAATTTAATAAAAAATTATAATTATATGCTAATTAAAAATCCTAAAGATGTTAAAATAATTAATAAAAGGTTGGGTAAATTTTTGGATGTACTACATCCATACTAACCATGTTTGTATCTACTCGATTCAAATTGTAATTAATAAGAAGTTCTTCCCCAACATCTATTGATTAATGGAACATATAAAGACATGGTTTCCTTCACATGCCTCGAATATGCAGTTGGGTTGCTTAAGTGTAGAGCATGGTTGTGTACTGTTTATAAACCCTGCAATATTCCCAGTTATTTTTGTCCTTCTGTCAATGTACAACATTGCTCCTTTATTTTGATCTTTGTCTTTCAGTTGTAAATAATTTGCTGACAACCCATACGTATGCATACTTCATGTATATTGGGCCAGGTGCATCCAATCATTGTAGTTGTAAGAGGGTCCAACATACTCCATCGATTATGTACATCTACCATATCCAACCTTTATGCCATCCATGCAAAACAACCCCAATCCATGTAATGATGACAATGCAATTCTATATATCCTCTCATTCACACAAAAATCAGTGTTGAATTGAGGAAGATCCCTAGGTACCCATTGTTTCACTAGGTGTTTGTACCCTAAGAGCACCTCGATGTCTCCTATTGTCTCGTCATCATAGGAACATGACCCCCCTCCTTTGAGAAAAAACTCCATGTGTTTATTGAATTTTCTTCTGATCTTATCGCATGCAGTTGATCTAGCCCTTGTAGACCTACTGGATGTCTCAGTTTCCTCTAGCCTTCCCAAACTCCCCTTGCTGGAGGAAGACAGGTCTGACACCATGGCTGGAATTTTCTTTTGGCAAATAATAGCAAAAACTTGGAAAGACTTATATGCATGACATAATGGTGAAATCATTATCCTTAATAATATCAATAATTCTCTAGTATAACAGTTCATCATATAGTCCTTTAACACAATATAGATATCAAGTTGTTCCATAGAAAATTCTTCAGCCAATTTATATCAAAATACAAACTATGTTTTTTACAATATTCTTAGGTGTACCTATTTTAATTTAGTTTGTTTCCTCACCCAAAAATATTAAAGACCTAGTTTACGGATCTCAATATATCTAATAAAATCATTTGCAAATATTTTGTAGCTTTTTTTTCAGAAGAAAAAGAGGTGTTACTTGAGATTCAATAGTGAATCAAAGGTAACTTTTACATAGTATTGACAATAAGTCAGTCCAGTAACTAGTGGGTATCATAAGTATCAAAAAATTTCCCAAGAGGAGGGACATAACCCACAATCCCAAGATGACTGAAGTAGCAATACCACACAGAGAACATAAGGAGCCCAAACAAATTATCCAAGGAGGCATCAAGGGTGTAGAAAAAACACCCATGAGGGGATGAAAACAAACTCTATACCCCCAGCTAAAACAAGAAAGATGCTGATGTATCCCATAGTAGAAAGAACCAAAAAAATACTATGCCACAGAAATATAAAAGCTCTTAAATTAACTGTATCATGCCTTCTTCAATGGTTTCTCCTTCTAAAATTTATGATAATGAGAGGAGGCTAGCCTTCATATTCAATGCTTCCTTGGATAAACGGTTTGCACTCATATTGTGCTCCCTGCAAACATGGCTAAATTCATATAACAAATGAATTGAAGATGTCAATAGTATAGCATATATGCCAGATATCTGATGAAATGCATTACTTTTGTCCAACCTCTATAGATGAGTTCACATTCTGAGAGCTTCTATCACTACACTGACATGATCACACAACATCTAGGTCACTTCTCCACTCTACATTGGCCGGATTATTTATTTTCTTGGCCACTCCTCTGTCCTTACTATACACCCATAGGATTACATATAACTTAGATAAACATCCAACTCATCACAACAAACTCATAAGATGGAAAGGAAAGGTCACACCAGTCCATGTTTTTGCAATCCCTATATGGGTGGTCTCTACAAAAGGATTATGTAAATGCAACCCATGCTTAGAGAGCACAACCCTTGAGAAGCCTTGTCTCAATATGTGTACACCTTAGACAAAGATCACTTCAAGAGGAGACCATATCTTGAAAATAGATTAGGTTGCTTGTGTATTTAGTCCACTTTACTATTGTTGTCCTCTGTCACTTATTTTACATGAAGGGAGGAGAGAGTCTTTAGTTGTATTATTCATGTAGAATCAAGTGAGAGTTGATTGGATCAATTGTATCTTGAAGAAAAAATTTCCTTGAATCTTTATATTTGTCTTTATGCAAGTAAGGAAGGTGCAAGGGATTGTGAAAGACAAAACCTAGAAGATACTTGAAGGGTTGGGGTTTTGTGAAATATAAAACCTAGAGGATACCTGAAGTTCAAGGGTTTGAGTCCATGTGAGAAGGACCTAGGGTTTGTGGCAAATAAACCCTAGAGGAGTCTTGGAGCACTTTGCTTGGAGAGTTTGTGTGATGCAAGCTTGTTGAAAGAATGGGCTTGTTGGTGTTGGTTCTAACTTGTTTTAAGGATTTTGGTGTGGCTAGATAGCTCGGTGGGATACATTGATAGGCCTTTGTATTACTCATTGGTGTTTTCTATTGCTGGTAGACACCGTAGCTAGGGTTTGGATACATTGGAGACTCTTAGCATGTGGATAAGCTTGAAGGACTATTTTTTACCAACTTGTGATAAGTTGTTAGTATGTACTTGTAACTTCATTTTTATGTATATGTCAAGTGTACATTATTGTCTAGACTGTATACTTCAAGAGCTGGTTTTCAAAGAATATTCTCATGGTGAATGAGTAGCTTCTAGGGCTGCTTGGTATCTTGATTTATCATAAACAGTTAGATAATTTTGTTGAGTGATTTGACAAGTATATAGAAGCTAAGAGGGAAAATTTGTGGCTGTAACAATTCTATTGCTAATAAGTAAATTTCAGATCTGTAATATGTTGGGACTTGAGCCCTAAGGTGAGTGTCTTTAGTTCTAGTATTCATGTAGAATCACGTGAGAGTTGATTGGATGAATTGTAACTTTAAGAAAACCTTGACTGGAGTCTTATAATTGTCTTTATGAAAGGAAGGAAGGTGTTAGGGTTTGTGAAAGACAAAACCTAGAAGATACTTGAAGGGTTGGGGTTTTTGAAAGACAAAACCTAGAGCCAGATAATTAAAGTGCTATGGTTTGAGTCCATATCAGAAGGACCTAGGGTTTTCATAGTGGTTCCAACCTCATCAAACATCACATGGAGATTAGGAATTCGGTAGACAACACTTTTTATGAATGCAAGATTGGTAGGATTGTAGATTTTTCCTTGGATTCTATCATGTATGAGAATATGGGAATGGCATTGAATCAAAATCACCAAGCCCTCCATGTAACCCTATGTCAATGGTGCTGATTTTTGAACTCCTCATCCATAGGATTATAAAAACTATATCTTTCACTTGATCCAAAATCCTTGATTAGGCATGTCAAGCTTTTTCTACAATATTTTTAAGGCTTGGCCATAACAGCTCTGAAATTTACACTTACAACCAATGTACAAATCTAAAAAATATACTACATCAATTCCATTATATATATGCCTCAAATTATAACATTAAATTTGAATATATCCAATAAAGAGAAAATATTCCATTGAACAATCAGTCCATACATTGCACAATTCAGAGCTGATATTATCAAGTCTTAAGAGGACAAACAGATCACTCTTCACAAGCCTCCTATGATGGCTAATAAACACTATATTAGCAGAATTATTTTTCAAGTAGGAAAAGAAAAGAATAATACATGACAATAACCTTATAATGCAAAATGCTAGCCTTGAATATCCCAAAATGTAGGTCCAAATATGCAAATGTATCTTCAGCATTCAACCCAATGGCCTAGGACATTTCTTCACAATGGAAGAAACACATTGCAAATGAGGATCTGCCATACTTTTATAGGTTTCCATCTAACTAACACCAAAACAAAAATTAATAAAATGAGGCCAAAACCTTAGGATGTTAGCCTTGAAGAGTTCAAATGTGCTTGACATATTCAATAACATGACACTTGTCCTCTCCTAACATGAGCACTCTTTCTTAGATGACTTGCAAGCCTTCTTTGAGTGGTGTGAACTAGATATGTGTGCATAAAGAGCCTCAAATGTGGAGTGCTCATATTCTTAAATGATGCCACATATTAGCAAAGGGCCATTTCATTCTTAAACCAAATCAAACTCTTACTAAAAACGACGACTCCAAGGAAGGTGTGCCCTAGAGAAGGGTGAAAACAGTGGGATTGATATAGAACTCCATCGTAAAGTAGTCCCCACACAACCATGTTATTGGGATAATATATAAGTATCAAGGATCAACTCTATCACGTTTGAAATGATGGACCAAATCCTCCAAAATAATAATAAATTGCATAAGAGAGGGGAGCAGCCTTGGTGAGTGTGCAAGTGATGGAATAGGGTTGATTTGGTAGCCCTTGGATCTAGGTAGTTGAAATTAACCTTGATATACTTATAATTAAAAAATAGATAAAATCCTTTATGTCTATCATATATCCAAACACAACACCAAACACTTATGACAGTCCTATCAAATGGATGTAACATCCCTCATTTCATTATGTAATTATCAGTCAGTTGTAAGACTGTCCATTCATGTCAATAAAGAAAATAGAACAACATGTGTTTGCATATGAGGTATGGAATGTACTCTAGGAAGTTCCCTAGGTAGTGTGCATCCGAAATATGTTATTTTGTCATTGATTTTAACCTCAACCAACTGTTTGTTTGCTATGTGTGTAGGTGGATGATTAGGGTAGTGTTTAGAGAATGTATGCAAAATGAATTTGAAAACTATATATTTCTAGAATAAGGCTATTACAGCTTGGAACCAAAGAGGGCCGAGGGCCAATGTGAGAAGACAAGGCTATTTTAATTCCATAGAAAGGGTGTTGAGGGTAAGAAAAGGTATCCATTGGACTATTGGTGGAAGGTCTGTTTTATGGATTCTTAGGGCATATTTTAAGTTTTTTACAATTTTTGGGGGCTATTGTACTTGGTTTGTGACTTATTTGTAGCTGGGACATGAATGTGTATGATCCTTCTAGGCTGGGCTATCACTATTATACCATCTAGAAGCTTACATTACTATGTAATCCCTCTAAGGGCTGGGTCTTGACTGTATAATCCATCTAGGATTGGTCGTGGATTGTGATGACATCCCCAAGCTAGTCGTAGACTGTGGTGGCCCTCCCAAGCTGGTACATGGACTGGTGTGACCTTTCATTCCAATTCAATTCATAATTCCCCTTTCCTTTGCTGTTTTGAGAGTCATTTATCTATTTAGGAACATAGAAGGGGTTGGGGAAGAGAGCCATTTTTCATTTTTCTACCTCTCAAATAATTGGCAAAACCCATTAAAACATGACGAAAATGATCAAATGATAAATAAAAAAGGACCATAGGATATTTGTATTCTTAGTCCACTTCTCCCATCCATATTGTTTGCTAATTATCCCATTCACATTGTCCATTAGATTTTTTCAATCTAGAACACATTATTAAAGTTTTCTATATTGATTCTATTCAAAAGAAAGAAAAAAATAGCACTAAGACAAACAAAAAAAATATTTATAATAAAGGAAATTAACCACTTAGTCCTCTTGGTTGATTCGCTATGATTTTGTTGGAGACATTGAGAAAAGTCAATGGGGCCTAAGTGGTAAAGATCAACAAAGTAATAACTTGTGTACCAAGGTTCCATTCTTGTTAAAGTATACCCCACTCAACTAGCTTGTAGTACAAAAGTCATCCATAAGTGTGAACCGCATCCAATGAGCTAGAGCACCCCAATAGAAAAGCCTCTAGAGTCTAAATACCATCATTAACATGCAATAAGCCTAGTGCTTCATAAAAAATGATAATCCATGTCATCAAGATGCCAAATCAAACCAAAAATTCTAGGGCACTCCGTGAGAAGATGATCAATGTGTCATGAGAAAATGATACACTAATACATAATATCAAAATTACGATGGTTTTTCGTTGCTATTTCCATGTTTTTTCATCTCAATTGCGACAATAACAGTTGCTATGTTTCGTGGCACTTATTTCATGGATACAATGATGAACTTTATAAGCCATTGATATAGAGACAAAAACTGGCCACCACGAGTCTTCTATACGGTGGCCGCCACGTGTATTCTAAGTTTCATCACTTTATCGACAAAGTTGTCATCCCTAGAATGACGAAAATATGGCCAAAAACTGTTAGGAAAATTTTTGTTTCCACGCAAAACCGTAGAACACTTTCGATGAACGTTTGTCCCTATATCGACGAATTATGGAATTTGAACAAAATTTTCTTCCACCCATCCGTCACTCTATCGACAAAGTTTTCATCCCTATAACAACGAAAATATGGCCAAAAACTGTTAGGCAAAATTTTGTTTCCACGCAAAAACATGGAACACTTTCGATGAACTTTTGTCTTTCTATCAACGAATTCTGGAAATTGAACATAAATTTCTTCCATGCAAAACCGTGGAAAACCAATCACTTTCGATGAAATATGCAAGTTGAACGGTAATGTTTCCATGAAAATTCATCTATATAGCGACGATATTCCTCGAAAGTGTGGAAATTGAACCCAGGTGTTAGAACAATTACACTCACCAAAATTGCCAATTACACATGCAAATTACACACAAAGGAGACTGAATATGGAGCAGAACACTAAGCTGTATTGAATAAGTGTACAATAGTCAACCTTGTGAAGTCATAGGCTGCCACAATAAATAATTACATGAGATATTCGAATGCATAAGGATGTCATTCGAATTTGGTCAAAAGCAGGATTACTAAATCTAAGCAAATCCCCCATAGGTGCATAAAGCAGTTTCCAAATCTGTCTAGGAGCTCATGAATTGGCAAAATCAATTAGGAAAGCTAATAGATGATGGAAGGACAACTCATACATGCTTTTCATAGGAGAAAAGAGTGGAGGATGATGAGGACTAAAAACAAGTTAACTTCACCTAGTCAAACTTTCCCAATTGCCTTAAAACTCAGAAAAAGCAGGCAATAAAGCAGAAAAAGCAGACATGTGCTAGGAAGGCCAGGAATAAAATAGATTTGATTCCAAGTGGTTTCCCAAGCACTCCATGGCTCAAATTTAGAAAGTTTTACCACTTTGGATGTGTGGAGGGCAACTTGCATAAGGTGGAATATGAAAACTACGCAAATAAGACAAAAATTGGATTAATTAATGTCTAAGGTAGCTAACTATGGGTTGATTATTCTAAAACCCCCCCTTAAGCCTGACTTATGAGTAAAATATCAGAAAATTATAGGGCCTAGCAACAAGGCTTAGTCACCCTTTACATACTGCATGTCCATTTAACCAAGGAAAGAGGCAAAAACCCAGTGGGAAAAATCCTCCCTTAAACATGGACAGTAAAAAAAATTTGAAAATCTTGTCATCACTCATGCTTCACAGCATGATCAGCGATCCCCAGCAGTGATTTGAGATTGCTGAATGTCTCCTCACAAAAAACTTTGGTGAATATATCTGCTACTTGTTCTGAAGATGAACAGAAGAGTAGGTGAATGGTGCCATCATGCACAAGCTGTCCGATGTAGTGCATATGGATCTCAATGTGTTTGGTTCTCTTTCTCCAAATTGGATCATTGCATATTTGAATGATTATCACAATAGATAGTAGTTGAGTATTTTTATTCGAAGCCACACTCACCAAGTAACCCCTACAACCATAAACATTGAGTTGCTGCATTTACAACTCCTCTGTACTCTGCTTCTGTAGATGAGAGTGCAATGGCACTCTGTTTCTTGCTTGACCAGCTGATTGTTCCTTCAGAAAGCATGAACACATATCCTAATGTTGACTTTCAATCTGTGTTGTCACCTTCCCAATCACTGTCAGTAAACCTAATCAAATCAAGATCAGATTTAGCTTTGTAGAAGATCCCATGAGTCCTTGTTCCCTGAACAAAGTTAAGGATCCTTTTGGCTGATCTCCAATAGATCTCATGAGGATGATCCATGTATCTTGAAGCTACACTTACTGCATAAGAAATATCAGGTCAAGTATGTGTAAGATACAACAAACATCCAATCAATTTCCTATACAGTGTATTGTTTACCATAGGTGAAGAATCAGCTTCTTCAAGCTTAACTCCTGAAAGGAAGGTTGTCTTGCTTGGCTTGCAATCCTTCATGTTGAATTTTTTCAGCAAATCCAAGGAATACTTGGACTGATGCACTTTGATTCCTTGTTTGGTTTGAGAAATCTCGAGCCCCAAGAATTGGCTCAATAAGCCCAAATCGGTCATTGAGAATGCATGGTTCATTGCATCCTTCAAGGAAGCAATTTCATCCTTTGAGCTTCATGTAATGAGAAGGTCATCAACATACAAAACAATGATCATTAATGAACCATGAATCAGATTCAAATAGACATTTGGATCTGAGTTGCATCGAACAAAATTTAGTGATAGCATAAAGCTATCAATCTTGGCATACCAAGCCCTGGGGGCTTGCTTAAGCCCATACAATGACTTCCTTAGCCTGCACACAAGAGATGGATTAGTAGAAAATACTTGAGTCTGATGCATGTAAATTTTTTCAGTGATATATCCATTCAGGAAAGCACACTTCACATCCATGTGATGTACCTCTCATTGCTTCGAAGCTGCAATGGCTAAGGCTAGCCTGATGGAGTCCATCTTTGCCACTGGTGCAAAGGTCTCATTGTAGTCTATGCCATGTACCTATGAGTAGCCCTTGGCTACCAACATGGCCTTATAATTCAAAGGTGAACCATCAACAGAAAATTTGGTTTTGTAAACCCACTTACACTGAACTAGCTTCCTCCCTGGGGGAAGATCAACCAGCTCCCAAGTGTTGTTCTTCTGGAGTGAGCTGAACTCTTGTTTCATGGCTGTTTGCCATCTTGGATCATGTGCTGCGTATTAATATGTATTTGGGTATGATTCAACCATCAGATAGTATTTCTCTGCAAACATAGGATCTTTCATGCACAGAGCACTCTCAAACTGAGATCTAGTCCTCCTAGGATCATTAGGATTTCTAGCTAGTTCTCCAGCTGCATGAATGGTATTTGCTGCCCATTTTGGTCTTGTAGGACTGTTATGATCTGAAATTAAATCATCATCATCAGACATATCATAATCATCAAGTTCAACTATCTCTTCACTTACATTCAGTGGTTCTGGTGGTGAAGAGGATTCTCCAACTTCCACTGCTGCTAGGGGCTCTTCTTGGAATTGAACACTCCTTTCAATGAAGGATATGTTTGTGCTCAAATTGATCAGCTTGTAACATTTTGAATATTCAGAGTACCCAACAAATAGACACTCTTGGCTTTGGGGCTGCAAAGCCTTCCTCTTTTCTATTGGAATTCTAGCCCAAGCCCTTGAGCCAAAAATCCTGAAATGGGTCACATCTGGCTTGTTCCCACTCGATGATTCGAAAGTAGTCATACCATCAAGATATTTATGAGGAACCCTATTATGGATATATTTTTCACAGTTTATAGCTTCAGCCCAAAAATTTGGTGGCAAAGTCTTAGCCTCCATCATGCAGGTTGCCATCTCTTTCAGTGATCTGTTCTTCCTCTCAGCAACACCATTTTGTTGTGGTGTGTAAGGGATAGAATACTACATATGAATACTTGCATATGCACAATATTGAATGAAATAATACTTGAAATACTCACCACCATTTTTATATTTGAGGACCTTGAGTTTCCTCCCAGACTGGTTTTCAACCAAAGCCTTAAAGACTTTGAAGAGGCCAAAAACTTCAGACTTGTGTTTCAGGAAGTAAACCCAACAGTACCTGGAAAATTAATCTATGAATGTCAATGCATATTTGGCCTGACTCATTGACATATGAGTAAATGGGCCAGCAACATCACTGTGGATCAACTCAAGAGGTGCATAGGTTCTCTCATGACTAGCTCTCTCAAATTTATGCTCTAGGTGTTTTCCTAAGATGCAACCTTGATAGACTCCTTTGGAAAACTTAATATTTGGTAACCCTATGACCATTTATTTTTCACTAAGATAAGAAATATACTTGTAATTGAGGTGGCCAAATCTTTCATGCCAAAGCTTGCTTGATTCATTAGCATGAATCAGAAGAGCAGAGGGGTTTGAGTAGGGTAGGAAGTGTGAGAACATGTAAACCTTCGAATTGTGATTTGCAAATCCTTTTGCAATGACTTTACCACTTGAGATTCTGTGATCTCAACTTCATCAGGGGAGAATATGCCCTTATTTGGAGACCCTGTGTGGGTCATCTGATACACTGATAAGAGGTTAGAGGCAAGACCTGGAACATACAACACATTTCTAAACTTACCATGGTCAAGATCAATCCTCCCTTTGCCCAAACTTTCAGTGAGAGAGTCATCTCACAGTACAATTGGTGGACCTTTTGACATGTCAAGTGAGGTGAATGCCTCCTTGGTCGAAACCATCTGTATTGAAGCTCCAGAATCAATGATGAAACTAGGTGAGTTTGATGTGCCAGCAACCAATGCATGAACTCTCTCTCTGTCTTCTGAATTTGATCCTCCTTCCCTCTTCTTTGAGCTATCAGGAAGGGAGATGCCACTCTTCTCCAGAAGTTGGGTCAGCATGTCAATTTGCTTCTTCATGCAGGATCTTTTAGGATGATTTCCCTTACTGCAGTATGCACACTTGCTCATTTCTCCTTTGTTCTTCTTCTTATGGGGGTTCTTCTTGGAACCTTGAGGCTCCTCTGGAGACTTGTTCTTGTCTCTCTTTTGTTCAGGTGGCTTCTTATCTTTCTTATTTCCTTTTGAATCCACCCTTGAATCTCCAACAACTAGAGCTTGGTATTTGGAAGGTTTGATGGTGCCCATCATCACCAGTTTATCTTGTTCTTGTGTGAGAGATTCCATGAAATCTGTAAGGCTAGGAATTTTCCAGGCTCGAGCTGTCAACTTTGTGGCATAGAAGGTCGATACAAACACTGAATATTCAGGGCCAAGCTTCGAGAGTATGGCCAAAACCAGTTGCTCATCCTTCTTTTCGATCCCACATTATTTTAGCTGCAAAACAAGGGCTTTGAACTTGGAAAAATAGAGTTGTAGGGATTCGAAGCTATTGGGACTCAGGGAGATCAATTCATTTTCAATTTGATGTCCCCCCATCTCATATATCTTACCAAAAATCTCAACAATATTCTCCCATACTTCATTTGTTGATGTCAATCCATCAACATGGAAAAGGAGGTCTCTGGATATGCTCAGACACAGGAGACCATACGCCTCATCCCTCCTGTTGTGCCATTTAATTTTCTTTACAGCTACATTGGGCTCTGCTTCTATTTCCATAGTCACTCTGTAGAGGCCTTTCGATCTCAACAGTATCTCCATCTCTACTTTCCATTCAAAGAAGTTAAATGGAGTCAAGATGATCTTTTGAGATTGATCCATAGCTTAGAAATTGTCCCTTCAGTCATCAGAATGCTCCCAGTCAATGATGTCGAACCTGCAATACAAATTGGAAGGAGATAAATTGATCTACAAAGGCTCTGATACCATGTGGAAATTGAACCCAGGTGTTAGAACAATTACACTCACAAAAATTGCCAATTACACACAAAGGAGACTGAATATGGAGCATAACACTAATCTGTATTGAATAAGTGTACAATAGCCAACCCTGTGAAGTCATAGGCTGCCATAATAAATAATTACATGAGATATTTGAATGCATAAGGAGTCCATTCGAATTTGGTCAAAAGCAGGCTTACTAAATCTAAGCAAATCCCCCATAGGTGCATAAAGCAGTTTCCAAATCTGTCTAGGAGCTCATGAATTGGAAAAATCAATTAGTCAAGCTAATAGATGATGGAAGGACAACTCATACATGCTTTTCATAGGAGAAAAGAGTGGAGGATGATGAGGAAAAAAAACAAGTTAACTTCACCTAGTCAAACTTTCCCAATTGCCTTAAAACTCAGAAAAAGCAGGCAATAAAGCAGAAAAAGCAGACATGCGCTAGGAAGGCCAAGAATAAAGTAGATTTGATTCGAAGTGGTTTCCCAAGCGCTCCATGACTCAAATTTAGAAAGTTTGACCACTTTGGATGTGTGGAGGACAACTTGCATAAGGTGGAATATGGAAACTAGGCAAATAAGACAAAAAATGGATTAATTAATGTCTAAGGTAGCTAACTATGGGTTGATTATTCTAACAGAAAGCCACCCCGGGTTTCAATGGTTTTCTAATACGTGCAACGAAAGTGCGTCGATATTGAGACGAAACCTGGAGGTTTCAAAAAAAAATTAAAAAACCATGGAAATGCACCTTCCTTTCCACGGTTTTGGATCTTCAAGAAGTGCTTTTGAAAAAATACATACTATATTTTAAAGACAAAGAAATGGATAAAATATAACACAGGAAAGGTGATTTATAGAAAAGAAATATACCAGGAAAGTAGGATATGGGAAAAAACATATTGAAGTAAAAGGGAAAAAAATAAATGGGAAGTTCAGGGGGGAGGTCAAAAAGTGTTAACTGACTCTAAAAAATAAGGCATAATGATTTAAAAAGGGCCCAAAAATACCCAAAGTGGCCCTAAGCACCTTAATTATTGCCTCAAAAATTGTTTTCCCATTAGGATGCACAAATTTATAATAATTGGCTAAAATACATAATTAGAGGCTAAAGTGGCACCTCTTAGAGAGGATTCTATGACAAGGTAGGAGGGTACATCTATAAAAATACCATTGATAAAATACGTTTTAAGCACCACAGGGATCGTATAAAAAATAATTAAATGACATTATAGGCACCACCGAGAGCTGATTTCTATGATAAGGTAGGGGGGTACATCTATAAAAAATACCATCGATAAAATACGTAGGAACCACTCGGATCAAATCAAATTATTGTGATTCAAAATTAGGTTAAGCCCACTGGGGCTTAAAGATCCCACAAGGGCTTGGAAGGATTCCCACAGAGCTTGGAAGAAGCCCGTAGAGGCCTGTAGATACCCGTAGAAGTTTAAATAATCCCACAAGTTAGAAGTAAAGGAAGCCCATGTTCTGAAGATGAAAGGAGCTCGAGCTTTGAAGACTGGGGAAGCCCCCAGGTGTAAATTAAGCCAGAGAAGGTCAAGCCCGTAATTTCTGGAAGAGATGAAAATGAAAACTGATCCTTCTTATGTAACCACTTCAAGCATGGCCAAAATCGGTCAAAGTTAGTACCAAATATGACCGAAAGGAAAAACAAATTCCCTTAAGCACATGATAGGAAAGAGACATGTTAATCAACAAAAAATTGACAACTTATTTCTATTCTTTTACTATACTTGATATCATATAACAAACAATTCAACATAGATCACCTTTTGGCATTGATCAGAAGTAGGTTGCATAGTTGAGCATGCAATTTGTAGTTTAGAAACCATATCATAATTGCCTTGGAGACACTTCTCATGAAATATCGTCACTTTCTCTACTACATGTGAAGAGATACTAGTGATAATTCATCATACTACAAAAAACATAAGGTGCATTGAATTCGTCTTTATTGAAAAATAAATAAATAATAAAAAATAACTCAACCCCTAGGGAAAAAGAGTAGTTGTTCACTTGGAAAATTTGTGTAGGATATTTGTAGTGCCAACTAGTGGTAAGTTGTTTTGATGTTGCTCATTATTGGAAGAGGTGAATATGGAAAGTTGATCCTTCTTATGCAACCACCTCAAGCATGGCCAAAATTGGTCCAGTTAGTATCAAATATGCCTATAAGACAAAAGCAGTCCCCTAAGCACATGATGGGAAAGAGACATGTTAGTCAACAAAAAATTGACAACTTATTTCTATTCTATTACTAGGAATGATCTCATGTACCAAAAAAATCATCATAAATTACCTTTTGGCACTGAGAAGTAGGTTGCACAGTTGAGCATGCAATTTGTAGTTTAGAAACCATATCATAATTTCCTTGGAGACACTCCTCATGTAATAACATCACTTTATCTCCTACCTTTGAATATATAGACATATAAATTTATGATCCACATCTGTGCCATGCAAGAACTGAAAGTTTATCATCACAGTAATCAGAACGTGTAAAATAGTGCAACCAATAACCAATGTTAATCATTTAAAGTGCCATTTAGCATATGATTTCCAGATCTGTGTATGTGATAGCATAGATATAAAATACTAAATTAATGAAAATTTAGTGCCAAGCTAACCATAATGTTATTATCATTCACTCGATCATGTATGTAAGCTATGAAATATAAAATCATCAAGTCCTTTACCATCACCCAACTCTTAATAGAAATAATTAGTACTAAGAAAATCCAAAACAATACTCAGTAAAATAATGTCAGAATTATATCACTGTGCATTCAGAGATGTAAGGTTCCAGATCTCAGTAAAAAATCAGACTTACATTTACCCAGAAAACTATTGCGAATAGGGCAGAAAACTATTCAAATCAATAGGATATATTTTACAAAATACACCACCATCTAAATAGTTTGAAATACTAACTTGTTTTCTGTTTTGAGTGTGCAGAGAAGGATGCTAGGGCATACGAGGTCTGAAATACATATTGCAGACTTGTGTTTGATAAAGGAGAGGGTTTGGATTGTGGGAGCAACAGGTCTGTGTTTTTAGGGTTTTACATAGAAATTCTTTTTTTAGGGATTTATTTTTTGATAAAATAAAAGTTACAAAAACACATAAAAATTAAGTCTAAAACCTAAGAGAAATAAAAATAACCTAAGAATAATATTTACAAGTATACAAATCAGAAAATTTAGTTTTGAAAGATAGATGAACAATTAGGGTTTGAAAAATTAAAATTTCTTAACCAAGGGTTTCAATATGCTGAAATTATAGGAAGAAGGGCTGAAAAAAGCCTAATTTCTTCTACGTGATTTTTCTTCTATTTTTCTACGTTAGTAAGAAGCATTTTTGTTTTATGTAGAAGGTTGTCTCCTAGTTTGGATGATAGTCTAAAAGTAGTTATTTACTATTGGTTGTATCTCTTGTATATTAATAGAATGAGATAGAATTTAAGGATAAAGACAAACACATTAAGGATAAAGAACACGTAAAAACCATTACCTTATCATTGTCCTTTCTCTAGATCCATTCACCCATACAACTTGATAAGAGTGGTCCACGACATGCATTTACATCACCAAGACCTGCATAAATCATCAAAGACAGATTTTTTATGTGAGTAAATAATTTATAAGCAAATAAACAGTCATTTAAATCCTACTACAAAGTCATGTAGAAATCAATGAACCATGAAATGCTAAATTTATTAACAATTTTTTAAGAAATAGACATGCATTTAAAAATTTACAACCATCTTTAATACATAGTAATAAAAGAGTATTTATACCTTATTGAGCTCCTCTCTATTTCGAGAGAAATTTTATTTTCCCTACTGAACAGGGCCAACCACGTGAAGGTGGAAGCTCATATTGCCCCTCCCCCCTCCACATCCCTCTCAATTCCCCATACCCAATAAATGATGTTGTTTACATAGAAAACATTTAAACATTCATGCATAACTAGGCTAGTAATCAAAAAATATAAACATAAAGACATTGGAGCATAATGAGGTAATTCATATAAACAATGTTTTAGACTAACAACATCGATATACACCCAAATACAAGTCATGAATTTATACATCTACTTTTTCTTTGATTTCTGTTTTTTTACATTGAAATAAATGCCAATAATTGGGATATTATCATCATCATTTGGTGGACTATCTGCAAAGCCATGTACTACTAGTTTTTTTGTTTCCATGCCCTCGTGTATCATACTTCTTGTACGTCGTTGAGTAGGGCGTGGAAGCAGTGCTGAAGGGGCGTGAACTGCAACAATGAAAATGGGAATATCGATATGTTCAAATATTATTGAAATTAATAGTTCATCATTTTGATTAAAATTACAAGATTTATCTTTACCTGTCTGTGTAGCTATGAAAACTAGCGTGTTAATTGTTTCTCTACTTGCTAAATAATCTTTTGGTTCACCCTCTTGAGCTTCATGGCCTTTGATTGAAAGAAGAAAATTTATAAGTATACATCAAGAAATAAATATCTATAATCACAGTAGATATTTCTATTTCCAAAGCACACATACCAAAATGGCCACTCTGCTCCCCATTGTCATGGGACATGCACACCCCAACATCAGCTGGTACATGTGGAGTACCACTGGATTCAGTGCTGCGATTGCACTGTTGCTTAAAAGAAAACATAAATATTTAGTTATGGGTGATATAATAAAAAGTGAATAGACTTTAATAATATACTGCAATGATGTCCTTATTCATTTTATGTACCTGCATCTACGTCATTGGGGATATTGGAGTCTACCCTAAGCTTTTTCGATATTCAATGACACTTTTAAAACCATACTTGAAACCAAGCTTTGGGTCTTCCTCGGTGCCAGCATCTTGGAACTTATTTCCCTACAATGCATAACACATATAAAATTCCCTCTATCAAAAACAAATATTTGTTCGCTACTTTCAAATAAATATTCCCCATAGCTAATCATTTAATTCTTACGATTCAGGATCTTAGTTCTCTATAGCCACCTTGGCCCAGTCTCTATTGCCCATGCTTTTCCACTCTAGCCTTGGTTTCTTTGGAGGTGTCTGGAAGCCTATATATGAAAATTTTGAAAAACGTTAGATATCAGAATTCTTGCTTAAAACAAAAAAGAAAAAAATAAATAAGCATATTTCACTAAAAGGATGATATGTGTTGTACCTTTCTTTTCCAGGCCATGGTTGTTTTCCTTGTCTTTTTAGCAAGTTCTCCTTTGCATCCTCTATGAGTGCCTTCCACTCTTTCTTCAGAACCATGGGAGGGCGCTCATACTTGAGGGCAAGTTGCAATTTATCCCTATATTGGGCCCTGGTATATTTTAAATTCTCGCCGACTAACTTTGCAACCACTTTCTTATTGAATGAATTGCCGAACAAGTTTACCATGTGGTCTATCAATACATCTCTCTTTGCTCTATCTTGGCTATTCCACAGTGTGTGAATGGTTGGGCCAAACAACGCCAATGCTTTGTCATTCAAATTCCTATAGGAAACATTGTTTCCTGCAGAAATGTGTAATCCATTAATTTATAATAATTTCAGCGTATGTCCATTTAAATTTCATGATTAAAATGAATAAATTAATTAATAAATACCTGAAATCTTTTGAATCTTGATCAGAACACAAGCGTCATCCACCAAAAAGGTGAGATCTAGTGATCCGGTGCTTTTAACTCGTGTTGCTCCAGGAAAAGTTTCCTGGTCATCTACAGTAGGTTCATCTCTAGAGTCATGTGGAGTCCTAGGCTCCATCTCATCATGCTCCGGCATTTCATGCTGATCAAAATCAGTTCCCTCATCAATGGATTCGAGGCCAACTGAAGGAGTGTCAAAAAGCCTAATTGGTACATTGCTTTGTCGGCGTTGTTGCTGCATTGGAGCATGACTGCTACCTATACCTGTCTTGACATTTTCTCTAGTCACGGGTTGTAAAAACTCCTACAAACGAAAAACTTTACTTTAATCACTTGGAAAAATAGAAAACATAATATCAGATGTAAAATCATGTCATAGCTTAAAAAAATATGTGAAGATGCCACTTACCCCATAAGATTTTATTTGTTCTTTTAGCTCTTCAATACTTGCCTTGATCTCCTATGTCATGGGCCTTATGCAAGCCAAGGAATACATTTCTATGTTTTCCTTTTTCAGGGCCTTGTTTATAGTATCCATAGGGTCTATGGAATAGTAAATTTTATCCTCAAGCTCCTCATCACCCAGATCAATTGCACTGGACTAAATTCATCAAACAATAAAATTAAGAAAAATAATTTTAACATCATTCAAACATTGTTATTGTAATGCAATTTAGTTACTATTAAGAACTAACACTTACCTGATGCAGTGTTGTGGCCGGTGACTTCCCATGATCACCCCCTACTGATATACTTCTAGTGGGTGATTTTCCACGATTAGTGACCGTGGAAGAAGGAGGTTCCTTTCCATGGTCCCCACCCTGACATGATAAATCAATTAATAATTCACTATAAGCGCAGAAAAATGTGAATGTCAACAGTGGAAATCGAATGCTAAAATAAAAAATTGAAACATTTAGTTATTATATTTAACACTTACCTGACGAGGCACAGAGTGTGACCTTCCACGGTCACCCTAGACCAGGGAAGTAGTAGGTTCCTTTCCACCGGCGCCACCCTGACACAATATATCAATAAATAAATGTTATGAAAATAATTGTACATAATAAAAAATGAGATATTGCAATAATATTTATTTTTACCTCAGAAGTAGAGGACACGTTTTCTGTTTCGTGACGAACATGGGCAGACCCTTGCCACAGTGTAATAATCATTTTGTCACATGGAAATCTTTTGGGGTTGGAGTGTCTAGTTATTGTAGTCATATTTAGTTACTATATTTATTTGAGTCAATAATTGTAACATCAATAGAAATGAGATATTGCAATAATATTTACTTTTACCTCCGATGGAGAAGATACATGTTCTGGTCCATGGCGATGGGAAAACCCTTGCCACAGTGTAATAAGCATGCTATCATATGGAAATATTCACAATAAGCATGAAAAAAATGAATGGTAACAGTGGAAATTGAATGTTAACAGAAAAAATCTCAACATTTAGTTATTATATTTAACACTTACCTGATGGAGCACGGAGTGTGACCTTCCACGGTCACCCTGGACCATGGAAGTAGAGGGCACACGTTTTGTTGCATGACGACCATGGGAAGACCCCTGCCACAGTGTAATAACCATGTTGTCACATGGAAATATTTCGGGGTTGGAGTTTCTAGTTATTGTAGTCATATTTAGTTGACTCAATAAATGTAACATAAACAAAAATGAGATACTGCAATAATATTTACTTTTACCTCCGAAGGAGGAGGTACATGTTCTGCTCCATGGGGATAAGCAGACCCCTGCCACAATGTAATAAGCATGTTGTCATATGTAAATATTCACAATAAGCATGACAAAATCGAATGGTAACAGTGAAAATCGAATGATAATTGAAAAAATCAATACATTTTGTTATTGACGTCATATTTATTTACTATATTTAACATTTACCTCACTAGGCATAGATTGTGACCTTCCACGGTCACCCTAGACCATGGAAGAAGCATGTGGATTTCCACTGCTGCAACCCTAACAAAATAAATCAATCAATAAAAGTTGAGTCAATAATTTTAACATAAAAAATGAGATAATCATAACAGTGTAATAAGCATGTTATCACATGGAAATATTCATAATATGCACATAAAAAGTGAATGTTACTAGTGGAAATTGAATGTTAACAAAAAAAATCAAAACATTTAGTTATTGTAGTCATGTTTAGTTACTATATTTAGCATTTACCTGATGAGGCATAGCATGTGACCTACCACAGTTACCCTGGACCATGGAAGCCACATCTATTCGATTTAAGTTGTAATCAATCAATAACTCTTCACCTGGAAGTATTGTTTTTGTTGCACATACAAATATATGATGTTCTGCGCATCTCTCAAATTCACAATTCAATTGCTTAGTTGCTGTCACTGGCCGTGTACTATTTATAAATCTAGCAATGTTTCTGGATGCTTTTGGTCTCCCATCAATATACATAGTCACCCCTTTGTTTTTATTGTGTTCTGCTAGTTGTATATAATTTGCGGCAACTCCCTATCTCCTCATACTTCGAGTATATTGGACCAAGATCAACCAGTTATTGTATTTGCATAATGGTCTGACATACTCCATCAATTCAGTTATAGTTCCATAGCCGACCTTTATTCCATCCATGGAAAATATCCCCAATCCATGTAAGCACGAAGGAGCAATGCGATACATCCTCCCATTGATGAAGAAATCTGTTACCATTTGAGGTAGCTTATTAGGTACCCCCATTAGAGGAAATTTCAACTCAAAATGGGCCTTTTAACCATAATTCAAATTCCATGTCATTGTGTGTTAGCCAATGGAATTGATTTAAATTTGAAATGCTGTATAGGTCTTAAACAATTTTTTAATATAAATTTGGGGATAGGTATAATAAAAAACTACTTTTTTTGTTCGTATTTTCGACATATCTCCCTGTGCTTTTACTCAAATTTTGATCAAGAGAGCTCATTGGATGTGAAATTAAATTCCGCATCCAACGAGTACCCACTCATCATACTTTTGATGGACCCCTCTACCCCAAAAACAAGAAATACCTAAAAATTGTGATGATGACATCATCATCACGTTTTTTCAGGTATTTCTTGTTTTTGGGGTAGCGGGGTCTGTCAAAAGTATGCCAAGTGGGTACTCGTTGTATGAGGAATTTAATTTCACATACAACAAGATATATTGATTGAAATTTGAGTAAAATCACAGGGATATATGTCGAAAATACGAACAAAAAAGTAGTTTTTTTCTTTTCTTCCTCCAAAATTAATAAATATTATTTTATTATTTTAACTATTATTTTATTATTTTTTTTAGGAGGCCCATTTTGAGTTGAAATTTCCTCTAATGATCATTGCACTAGATTTATATACCTCAAGGGAAACTCAATGTCACCTATGCTCTCAGCATCATAATTACATGGCTCTCCCCTGGCAATAAAATATTGCATGCGTCTACGAAATCTTTTCCTTACCTTTTCAGATCTAGTTGATATAGAACCGATAGATCTAGTACAACACGTATCACTTTCAACTTCTCCTAGTATATATTCACCATCACTTGAGGAAGATAGATATGATAGATACCTATTTGGTGGTACCTACACTCGATAAAACAAGAATATAACCTACCAAGAGGATATAATTTAGCATGCAAATATATTTACTTGTAATGTTTTATTATCAAAAGTTTTTTCTTCCCAAACACTTTACCAAAAACTGTTTTTCTCTCAAAGGTGTAATTTCTTTTAGAGTTGTTTATATTTGAATTATTTTTAAGTATAAGACACAATTTGATTTGGTTTGGAATTTGTTCACAACATTGATTTAGAAGTGTGTTTCTTGGGCCACTTGACTAGTTAATGCATGCAAAGAGGTATGGGGTTCCCCCTCATATAGATCATGTTGGGGATTCAATTTGGAACAGGCGGTGGTCATATTGCTTCATTCATGGATTACTCACTGAAACTCAGCGACTTTAGTCTAACACTCCCTCTTCCATAGTGGTTTGATATGCAAGTTTCCTCGTGCAAGGTACTCCTTCTCTAACTATGTGCCTGATTTTTTTTAAATAGGATAACATTGTGAAATGTCACCAAATTTAGACCAATTATAGGTAGTATTGAGAATTGGTGACATTTGGTGAACTGATGATTGTGGACAGACATATCCTAGATATGTTCGTTAATGAAAAAAGAACTTTTGATGGGCATAGGCATGTATGATAAAGTTGGAAAAAGACTAAGTGGTGAAAAATTGTCCTAAAGCAGTAGTCTTATGAAGTGTTATGAAAATGCCCACCATATTTCATAAGAAGGAGAAATTTACCGCCATGGCCTGTCATCCCATATTTGGTTGAAGTATCTGTTTGACCATGGCACCAGTTCTTAGAAAAACTCTTTGAGGAAGAAGATACAGGCCTCCCAAAAGAAGTTCTTTTTGGTCAAATTAGACAAGTTGCTCTAGGAGAATTCTTGCCATAATTTCTGGGTTGAAAGAAATAATTGCACCATATGGGAATCCTATAGGTCGTTGTGTTGTCTACCTGACCATGTTCTTACTTTGACCTGAAAGTACCTAAGGCATAAATTATGGATCTGCCAAAACAGGGTCTTAAGCAGCTTTTACATCCTACTTTAGTAAAATGCCCACTGAGGAGAGAGAATGTTGTTCCAGAGGATGAAAATGGTCTTAATGGATTCATCTGGTTGTCCGCCATCCATTGGATGTATTACACTCCAATTTTGATGAAAAGTTGAAATCACCTTTGAGACCTAGGGTTTAAAGAAATTGACTAAGTGTCAAATCACAAGGTTGAAGAGGCATTTGGAAATGCCCACCAAAGCCTGTCTGAGTGATGATAAATTCATCAGAAGGTATAGGCATGTTATTTAATGAACTAGATATCCATCCATGTTCTTAGTTTTTCTTATGGTGACGACATGAGAAAGATATCATCTTGCCAAAAGAGGTAAAAACATTAGCTTGCAAATCTAAAAATATGAAAAATTGACCGAGTGTTGAAAACAAGAGATTGAGATCCCACTTGCAAATGCACGCCAGAGTCAGCTCTTTAACTGATAAATTCATCAGATGTTATGGGTCCATTATTTGATGATCTGGGCATCCACTCATGATCTCAGTTTCCCTATGGGTGTTCACACATGTGAGATATGAGTCTACCAAAATGCCTCGTGGCACAATAATGACTAGGGTCTGAAAAAATTCACTAAGTGTTGAATTGAGCAGTTTGAAAGACCATTTTAAAGTGACTACCAGAGACTGTGTGTTTGTTAGTAAGGTTTTAAGGTGACATGGTCTTGTTCCTAGTTGAGGTGGATAGCTATCCATACCCTCAGTTTGTTTAAATATGGTCAAGATGTGAAAAATATAAGTCTGCCAAAAGTTAGAAAAGTATGCTTGTACAGTCTTGGTGAAATAAAAGAGTAAGCTACAGGAAATTAATAAACAAAAATTTATAAAGGGAATTGTTCATATGTTGAGAAGGATTTAAGGATATTATTTTGGAAGATATGATGTGATCGAAATTACATAGCATATATTTAAGCAAGAAATGCTCGCATAGGGTTTAATGAAGACACACGCAGGCTACAATATTCTTGATAACCTTTCAACTCTTTGATATATGCCAAACAGAGGTGACCACACTAAGTACCATGGTATATGCCAAATAGAGGAAAAAAGATATAAGTGTCTTTGAAAAATAATACTTATATCAAATGTGTCTTTAAATAAGAAAGATGTATGAGGGTCAATTTACTGGAGTCAATTCAAATTATAGCCCACGAGTCCCAAAGAACTATACATTGTTCCAAAATCCAAACCAATAAATGGGAAAAGCTTGCAAAGTGTGTTGTAATTCAGGTAAAATTGAGCATTAAAAAAAAATGCTTCTTTAAAGGAGAAATAGGTCTTAGGTTGAATTGTACCCAGTCATTATAATTGCAGCTCCTATGGCACTCTACAAAATTTTTTAGACCCATAATAGAAAAAAATCACAAAATATTGAAAAGTGTGCCATAATCCATGTAAAAATGACAATCAAAGCAAAATTAAATGCGTCTTTAAAGGAGAAAGAGGTCTCACGTTCAAGTTTCGACAGAATCAGTTCAATTTATAGCTCATAGAGGACTCTTCTCTAGAACACTAAATAGAATAAGATTACACAAGCTTGCACTCTATAGAATGTTTCAGACATATAATAGAATAAAATAACAAAAGATTGTAATTTGTGCCATAATTTAGGTAAAACTAATTATTAAAGAAAAATTAAATGCTTAGAAGAAACACGTCTTAGGTTCAAAGTTTCGATAGAATCGGTTGAAATAGTTCAGATTATAGCTCCTATAGGACTCTGCACATTGTTTCGGACCATTAAATAGAACAAAATTACAAAAGCTTGCAAATTGTGCCATATTTCATAAAATTATACAAGATCATGACTGGCTTGCAGTGCTCAACCCATATGTCTTTTCCTCGAATTGAGGGAGGAGCTTCAGACGCTCCAATAATAGAAAACCCTTTCTATATCCACCGATAATAGAAGCAATGGTAGCACAGCAAAAAAATTATAATTTCAGTACGACTGTACCGAATCCATATTGGTTCAGAAATTTGACGTATTTTTCCCAAATTCCTACGCTGCTAGGGTTAATGGGCTTACAGAATTCTTTGGGCCCTTTGTTATCCTCTGGATTGTAGCTGGATTTCTTCACCTGGGAATGCCGGTATCCTATGGACTGTAGACGGATTTTTTTTTCATCGTTTGGACTATGACAGGATTGCCTCCACTAGGAATGCCGGTATCCTCTAGACTGGTATCCCCTGCTCCTCGATTTACCATTGCTCTGCTCATCAAATTACTAGTGCTCTGGATGCTTCTAATGAACTAGTGCGCGGGAGTGAACTTGTTCGTTGTTGTTTTTCTAATGATCTAGTGTGTGGGTGTTTTTTAATTCTACATTTTTTTTTTGTTTATTTGCATAGTTTATATTTTATGTTTTGTTTTATTTTTTAATTTTGCACATTTACCTTTTGCTTAGTTTATTTTGGGTTTTTTTATTTGCATATTTTATATTTTATTGCATTTTAAATTAATTATAGTTAAACAACTCTATGTTTTTAATTTAGTGTAGTTTAATTTAATTTAATTTAATTTAACTAGGATTTTGTCATAATTTGTATTGGTTGCATTGCTTATAGTGAGATCCTATACATAAGTCCCTTCAAGGACAAACATGATGATGATGACGATGAAGACAACGAAGATGATGGTGATGAAAAAAACAATGGCGATGATCATCATCATCATTATCCTCATTATCATCCTTGTCATCATCTTCACCATCGTCTAATTCATTGTCTTCATCAATATCATCATCATCTTCATAATCATCATCATCGACGTCGCCATCATCATCATCATGATCTTCTTCATCATCGTCATCTTCCTTATCATCACAATCATAATCATCATCATCAACATCTTCATTATCACCATCATCATCTTGATCATCATCATCATATTCATCGTCATCATCGTCATCATCTTCATCTTCATCATCATATTCATCATCATCCAATTCATCAACATCTCCATTATCATTATTATAATCTTCATCATCATCATCATCATCATTTTCATTATCATCGTCATCATCTTCATCATCATCATATTCGTCATCATCGTCATCATCATCATCATATTCGTCATCATCGTCATCATCATCATCATCTTCATCATCGCAATTTTAGGGGGAGCTCAGTGAATGAAGACATCTACATGATAGGGGAAAAATCCAGTTGAGTGAAAAATTAAGGATTGATCCTAAGACCCATTCCAAGGACTAATCTAACAATTCAATATGATCTGAGGAAGTAGTAAAAAAAAATACAGCTTATTGGGCCCTATGAAGCCTCGTGTTCTTAGATTTGTGCACATGAAGAATCAAGACTTATGGACCTAGTCCGGTGTCTTAAAAGAGGAAGATCCGAACTGAGCAGTTTGGTAGTTCCAGAAAGTGCATTCTTTATAGGAGTGAATAATCACTCATAACCATTCGATTATAATGTTGGAGAAGCTCAAAACAATTTAGTGAATACCAAGGTAAAGATCTTGTCATCACATATTCATCATCATCATCATCTTCATCAGCATATTCATCATCATCACCATCACCATCACCATCACCATCCTCATCCTAGTCATCATCATGATAATAATGATCATCATCTTCATCATCCTCATCCTAGTCATCATCATCCTCATCATCACCATCCTCATCCTTGCCCTCATCATCATCATCATCATAGTTGTCAGCGTCATCACCACCACCATCATTGATAATCATCATCTTCATTAGCATCATCATCATCATCATCTCCCTCTTCCTAATCAAAGTCTTCATTATTTCCATCATTTCCCTCATCGTAATCTTCATCATGTTCATCATCTTCATCACCACCGCCACCATCATCATCATCTTCATCATCATCATCATCAAGATCTTCATCATCATCATCATCCTCGTCATGCTCATCCTCATCCTCATCCTCATCATCATCATCATGATTGTCATCATCATCATCTTCATCATCTTCATCATCATCATCATTTTCGTCATCATCATCCTCATCCTAGTCATCGTCATCACCATCACCATCACCATCATCATCATCGTCATCATCATTGTCATCATCATCATCATCATCATCATTGTCATCATCGTTGTCATCATCATCATCATCGTCATCTCCATCATCGTCATTATCATCATAGTCGTCATTGTCGTTGTCGTCATCATCATCATCATCATCATCACCATCATCATCATCATCATCATCATCATCATCGTCATCTCCCTCTTCCTAATCAACATCTTCATCATCGTCATCATCATCATTTTCATCATCGCCCTCATCATCATCTTCATCACCACCACCATCATCATCATCATCTTCATCCTCATCATTGAATGTTGATTTATGTTCATCTATGTCTCCTTCCCAAAGGTTCGAAAATGATCTTATTTGAGGAATTTTGTGGGAGCACCTTTCAGGTTAACTGGCTAGCAAGTTTTACCACCATGGAGCCGTCGGATGGAGCCATCGGATCGACAACGGAAAGCGATTCCATGGAGCGGAGATGCGAGGAAGGATTTAATTTTGAGATTTGCGGAGTTCGTTAAATGGGTGTAATGTTGGAGGGTCGAGATCGACACAAGGGGAGATCAAGGGCCCTAAATCATTTCGCGTGGTGAACCTGCTCAGGAGGGAGAAAATTTTTCAAATCACGAAAAGGGTTAATTAGTGAGAAAATCAGATGGTTGAGATGAAGGTTGAGATAGATCTGCGGTCTCAAACAATTCCGCAGATTGAACTAGCGTAGAGAAATTTACAAATTTGATCCACGGAAAGTGGTAGGGGCTATGAATATCTACGGTCGGAACAAGATGTTGGGTAGATCAGTGGGTGAGAAGCATTTCGCGATTATAAGTTTCTCACTCGTTCAGATGAAAAAGGGTTAGCAGAATGTTAAAGTTCTCAAGGTTGAGCGATCCCGATGAAGGTAGTTTAGAGATCGATGGTTGATATTGATCTCTGCAAATAAAGTTGTGCAGGTTGATAGTGTTGAGTTTTGGGTATGAATATTTGGTGTATCGAGGGCTTAGATCGCAAATATGAACATATCTACGGTACTGAGTGCATGGAGAAACACAAGGGTTATGCAACATAAAAAAACTATAAAAAAATCTAAGTGGAGAAGATGCCCTCATGTACGATCTACCTTCTCGATAGTTAATTTATTTCCCTGACACCATTTGTGATACACCCACAACATAAATCATCCCCATGGCAGCGCCATCTCTCCCAAAACCAGATACCTGTCGTATGGCTGGCATGTGAAATTAGAAAGATATCATGAAAATATAAGAAGTGGAACATCAAATCTGATTGCCACACATAGCAGGGGAAAGATCGTGAAAGAATGGTTTTGGTATTGTTGTCACAGGAGTGAAAGGGTCATCATAGGAGCGAAAGGGTCGGAACACATCCAGTCCATATGCCCTGAAGCATATGGTCGACCAGGATACTTGACAATGAAATGTGCAAAAATGCTGATGGGTCATCCCCTTGTCCATTTTTCCAATCCTATATTAACACCACCTTTCAGAGCCATTAAGGTGCATAGGATGAGCTAGTGTAGAAGAAAACTTGTGGTATCATTCAACCAAGAGGTTATGAGGATTCTGATATTTTTGCAATGGCAATCTAGTTTGAGAAGCTTGTTATTTTGGGTGTGTTGTTGGTTGGTGAGCTTGATTCCAAGCTCATCTATCGCCCTGGTTTTTCACACTAGGGAAGCACCAACCATCAGGGAGCAGACGTCATACACCACTTTGAGAGATGCACCTATTTAAGGTGGGAGTGAATGCTCGTATTGGAGCATCAAGGGCCCAAGGTCTTCATCATAGATTTCATGCACCCCATCCGCTAACCTTTTCTGAGGTGGTGAGGAGTACTTGAATGACAAGCCACTACAAAGGCTTGCTTCTGCCAGAAGCAAGGGGGAAGATATGAAGAAAGCTGAGAACATAAAGGATATATATAAACTCCTTTGCTAGATTTGAGCCCATGCAGAAAGGTTACTTCAAGCATGGAACTAACACAAATGGAAAGGACACGTTTCTAACTCGACAGACAGACAAGTGGTCGAGCCTAGTTAGAAATGAGCCACTAGAAGCATCTTGAGACATCATTTTCACTGCCTGCGAGTTCACAACTAGAAATTTCATGCTGCCATCCAAATCGACCACACACAGTTGCTCAATGATGTTTGTTTAAATATATGTAAACCATGGTAGAAGTACCATGCTATAGTTGTTAATGTTTGATTATGACTGTAAACAGTTTCAAATCCTATTTTGAAGATTAGCCTTGGGGTCCAACAAATTATAAAAAGGCTCCCCACCAGGGATCAAATTTGAAGGGAAAGGTCCCATTTCCTTTTGAAGCTTAAGTTTCAGTGAATTAGCCACCAATTAGCTTACTTCCTTTTGAGTTACAAGTGGTTTCCATTTTCATACATTGAGTTTCCCTAATCTTTATCATGATAATGGGGCTCGTGGTTGTTGTTGATATGTATATATTCAATTAGCATTACTCATTGTATATCACATGGATGTAAGGATGAAAAATAGAACTTGGGGATGCATAACAACAACCCTTATTTTCATAGATAAATTCATAAAATACAAAAGGCAAAGAAACTATTTCAGGGTTACACATTACAATTTACAATTCTCATAAGGAAAAGAAAATCACATACTTGAGCCAACTGTAGTTGTGGAATAAAGATAGATAAGACACCACCTCGTGAACAATAATGAACTGTCACTTTAGTAGCAACCATACCTGCAAATTCCCAAGTTAGACCAAACCCTAAAATATCCAAGGTAAAAAACTCTTGAAGAAAAACTACAACAATAGAGTTTACCTCAAGTTGCCATGCCGAAATTGCCAAGGTTTCCATGCAAAAAACAATGAGACCACCCAACTATACAAAATCCACCCTTCCATGAGGAGAATTTTCAGAAAAGTGGTCAAAATTGGTCCCAACAGCCTTAAGAGAATGCCTGCCACAATTCATGGTTTGAGAAGAATTCGTGCACCATGGTACTGTCCTATAGCTAGTTGGTTTGGCTACCTATTCATGATTTTAGTTTGCTTTGATCTTTGTTGAGGAGAAAGATACAGGCCTGCCAAAACAGGGTTTTTCACCAGTGGATGCAAAAATGGCTAAGTAGCCTCAAAAAGATGCCCGCCCTAAATTATGGGTTAGAGTAAATTCCCGCAGCACATGGGGGTCTTGTAGATTGGTCTTCGGCTTACCTAAACATGTCTTTAGATTGTATTGTAAATGGATGAAGAAAAATTTATGGACCTACCAAAAGGGTGTTTTAGGCAGATTAGACCAAATTGAGAAATTTGTCTATGGACTTGGTGTTAAATCTGCCCAAGTAGCCTTAAGGAAATGCCCGCCATGCCTCATAGGATGATGTGAAAAATGTATTGAGAATGTGAGTCTCTAGAGTGTTGTATGGAGCATACAACCATATCAATTTCCTCACCAAACTACATCATATATTTAAGGAAGAATTGGTCCCAACAGCCTTAGTAAAAAATGGTCCCATCAGCCTTAAGAGAATGCCCACCATAATTCATGGTTTGAGAAGAATGCCCGCCACAATTCATGGTTTGAGAAGAATGCCCACACCATGGTACCATCCTATAGCTAGTTGGTTTGGATACCTATTCATGATTTGAGTTTTCTTTAATCTTTCTTGAGGAGAAAGATACAGGCTTGCCAAAACAGGGTTTTTCATCGGTGGATGCAAAAATGGCTAAGTAACCTTAGAAAGATGCCCGCCCTAAATTATGGGTTAGAGTAAATGCCCGCAACACATGGGGGTCTTGTAAATTGGTCTTCGGCCTACCTGACCATGTATTCAGATTGTCTTGGAAGTGGATGAAGAAAAATTTATGGACCTGCCAAAAGGGTGTTTTAGGCAGATTACACCAAATTGAGAAATTTGTCCAAGTATAGAATTGGTGTTAAATCTGCCCAAGTGGCCTTAAGGAAATGCCCTCCATGCCTCATAGGATGATGTGAAAAATGTATTGGCAATGTGAGTCTCTATAGTGTTGTATGGAGCATACAACCATGTCACTTGCCTCACCAAACTACAACATATATTTAAGGAAGAATTGGTCCCGATAGCCTTAGTCAAAATTGGTCCCAGCATCCTTAAGAGAACGCCCGCCACAATTCATGGTTTGAGAAGAATGGCCACACCATGGTACCGTCCTATATCTAGTTGGTTTGGCTACCTATTCATGATTTGAGTTTTCTTTAATCTTTCTTGAGGAGAAAGATACAGGCCTACCAAAATAGGGTTTTTAGTGGTGAAAAACAAGAAATTCAAGGGGCAATAGTTGATATCCAAAAGATGGATGCTGGGAATCCTATAAAACCTGATGTCCTTATAAGAAGTGTGAGATAAGACAAAAAGAAAAAAATTCCTAGATGATCGAAATGCAACATTGTATGCAAAATGGCGAAAGAAACTTATGTTGCAATAAGCATTTCTAGTGATCTTGCTGTACTAAAAAATTTATTCTATTGTGATAACATTTATGTTACCAAATTTTGGAAATGTAACAAATGATGGAAGGAATATTAAATATTTAATTTTTGTTTTCAGTAGTAAAATTACAGTTGTTTTATGTGTTTGCTTATATTTTGTAAATTTCTATCTTTTTTAGGCCAGTTCTATAGGCATTACAACTTTGGGTTATTCGTTGAAATTTGGTTGCATGAGTAGAATTGTATGACATTGTTCTAGAATTGGAATTTCAGTTTCATTAGATAAAGAAAATTCATAAATACAACAATGCATAGCACCAAAATTCTCATAAAGAACTTGAGAGTTCTCAATCCATCATCCCCATAATATCCCTATAATATCAACAGTTCCAAGCAAACAACTAGGATCTACCTATGTCACCAAATCTACTCACATCTCATATCCACTAATCACTACCACTCTTTTAATTTATTAGAAATTCAAATATATATGCCTACAGTACACAAGTTAAGTTTTTAATTTTGATATGGTTAACTTTCTGGCCTGTTATGTACACTTATTGAAAAGTTAAATTCAAAGTTACCATTCACATTAAACACATAAAAAACATATACATTGCCAAGAAATACACACACATACATATATCAATTTATGTATTAAAAAATGAAATGTATTTACATACACAACATATATAAATAATGTTATTCCATAGTTCTAGGCTATTTGGGAGGTTTAGGCTGCAAGATCTCCTTTTCTAGAGAAGATAAATTTGTACATTCTAGTCTCTTGGCTTGTCTAGAAGCTTCTAGTTCTTCAGAAGCTGCAGCAGGTGCATGTTCTGATTTTCATTATAATTATTTCACTTTTGTTGCACATTTGTGCAAAATTTCTCCCAATCTATCGTTATCTTGGATGTACTTCTTCATCAATTCCACATTCTTCTTAATTTTCTCTTTGTGTTCCTTTTCCTTTTGCTGAAGACAATCATTTGCACATTTCAACTCAGACTGAAATTGGGTCAATTTTTTCCTAAGCTGCTCTATCTCTATCTCCAACTCTTTTTCTCTCAATTCTGTATTATCTGGAGTATACACAATTGCTACTCGCTGAAGAATGTTGTTTTTCTGTAGAGTGGCAATTTAGGATTTTAGATCTTCTATCTCAAACTTACATCCCAAATGTTGTGATTCTCTATCCTCTAGTATTTTCAATCCAAGCTCTTTGATCTCATCATCCCTCTCGGCTAGATTGTTTTTCAATGTTTCTTTTATGGTTGACCACGCAGAGAGATCAGCTCCAGCATTCATTGCTGCACTAGCATCCATCAAGCTCTTCTCTTGAATTCTTAATAAGGCACGATAGCTTTGTAACCCCTTTTTGACTTGTGCATGAGCTTGTATTGCATTAAAAGTTACGTCCAATTCCTTCTCTTTATTTTGTAGGGAAATCTAATACCTTATTAAAGCCTGTTGGTGTGCTGACATATCATAAATTTCACCAAAAATCATATGCCTACTCTGTCCCTTACCAATTCTAGATTCTTTTAACTTTTCAACTCCTCTAGTCTGTAGTTCTGCAGTAATATTTTCAAGTTCAACAATTTTCCCTTTCAAATCTTCATCTTTCTTAGCAATTTTGTTTTTCATGTTTTCCTCTTTTTTTCTATATTCATGTATCTCAAGTTGATGTTTATTGTAGTATTCAACAAGGTTGTTTTGAAAGTTAGCCTTCATTATTTCAATTATTCTGTTTAACTTATTGACTTCAGCAGTAAGTATTGCTTCCTAGCCGATAACAATCCTTAGAGGGGGAATGTCCAAAACCTCTGGTCGATGTTTCAGCTCATCTTCCAGTATTTTTACAGTTTCTTAATCTTTCTTCTGAACAACCATATATTATTCTCTTCATTTCTCATTTTCCTTTCTAAATTCATCCTGAATTTTCTCTAGTTCCTTATTCAAAGACTGAAGAACAGAGTCCTTTCCTGCTATTATCCTTCTCTAATTGTCCACAGTCTTCACAAGCGATCCTTTTAATCTTGCAATTTCCTGTAAACAGGGAAAAGTTTTAGGAGGCTTCAAAAAATGGAATTTGGCAACTTTTTTTTTGGAAAGAAGCATTGAAAAATAGCATTGAAAAATTCCTCCTACCTTAAAGAGGTCTAGCGTTTGCAAATTTTTAATAGAAGATTCTATAGTATCCACGTGTTATGTTTCTAACCTTGCAATTACCTGTAAATAGTGAAAATTTTAACAAGGCTTCAAAAAAAGGAATTTGGAAACTGTTTCTTTTTGAAAAATAGCATTGAAAAATAGTGCCGTCCTAAATTTGCATCTACTTAATCCTAGAGTTCTACCTGTACTGCAGTAAGATACCAATAGGAAAAGTTTTTTCTATGAAATTCAGCTTCTTCTTTGAAATGCAACATTTTATCGAATAGTAGCTTAAAAACAATTTTACCATCAAAAAAATATTTTGGATAGGAAGTTTTCTCAACTCCCAACTGTGGAGGTGTATATATAACAAGTGGCATTTCTGCATGATCATAAATATCATCATCACTATGCTCCTCCTATTCATTAAACTCAACATCATGCATCTCGTTTACATTTATTTCTCTACCTTGATGTAATCCGGCCAGAATTGAGACAACATCAAATTCTTCAGGGTCACTTCCCATACCTTCCATACAGTACTCAAAAGGCTCTTCACAGACTTGTACATTGTACTTTGGATATTGTTGAGGAACTCCCTAGTTAATTTTGTCCAGTTTGGAACTCTTAATGTATGTATTTTTAAATCTGCTTCCTTCTACAGTGCTGGGTCGATATAAGTCAATATTTTTTTGTAGTGTGCCAGGGTAACTGAACCTCACTCTCTTCATTTTGCTCTCCTGCAGTGAAAAATGAATTTTTTTTTCCAATAGATGAGGGACATCTATGGCCAGGTATTCAACCCAGTGAATCACCAACTTCATACAATCACCTGAAATATCTTGTTTGTGGTGATTCCTAATTTTCCTAAGTTCAATTTGAATTAAGGTTTTGTAGAGTCTCGGTGGAACATCTTTCATATTTAAACCATTCTGGGCAAACTTAACCATTTTTCCACATATTTTGTTTTCCATCTCACCCTTTTCTACTTTGAGGGTTTTCTTGGTGGTCAAAATTACTCCCCCCTGCATGGAATTTTCGCTGCACATGACAACAAATTAGGGTCCAAAAAAAACCTCCTCCAAAAAATAATCAATTCCTTGGACTCATCATCATAACTAGAAATGGCATTATCTATCTCTTCATTGTTGAAATTGAACCGACCGAAAAGAAAATGATGCACTCCTGCTATGACCAGGACATTTAGCATACCTTCTAGCCAGTTGGTTCTATCACTTCATCCCTCAGCCCTCTCTCCAAATTTTCTAACAACGAACCTCTCAGCAACTTTAGAACCCCCTGTTTCAGTTGATGGCATGGAAGATGAGGCCGCTGTTTCTATTTTGCAGGATGATGGCACACTTAGAAAGGAAGAAGGGGATGCATTCACAAGATGCACGCATAGGATACCAACACACTGAATTTTCGAAACTAAAATAAAAATTACAAATGTGTTCAGATGTTTCCAAACTATAATAAAAGTTACAAATGTGTTCTGAATTTTGCAAACTATAATAAAAATTACAAATGTGTTCTAACTCTTCCAAACTATAATAAAAATTACAAATGTGTTTCAAGTCAACTATACACAACTTATGTAATGTCCTCGACCCTCCGACCGGCGAAGAGGACGCTACTATACACCATCAAACATTTGAGAAACTAGCCCCATGAACATGAAAATACATAAAATGTTGAGAGTAAAATTCTTAAAACATAAAACATGCTAAGATGCATAGTCATTCACATACATAGCGGAAGCAAACATACATTCAAGCATTCAACATGTTCATTATAGTTCATTAGCCATCAAATATAATTGCAGAGATGAAATAGACAAGGATACTTATCTCATAAATAACTTGTCCGACAACCAGCTACGTCACTGCAACATTCCACCCAAACATAGGCCAACGTGCTCATCAATCTCTCAGCAACATTGCCACCCCCGAGCTGGGCATGATTCCCCGAGGAATAAAGGACTAAGCAGGCTTACACATAGCCAAGGTACACAAATAAACCAAGCCCACACAGTAGGGTTTATCAGGTTATCAAGGAGCTGGGAGAAGCTAAATGCTAAGCTGGTGAGCTCATGGAAGAGCTAAGGACGCCTACACCAGAGCCAGTCTGACCTCTAAGACACCCACACACACCTTACACCAGGAATCACTCCCTTCTCTGCTTCATAGTCCCCTAGGCCCTGACTTCCCTTGCGAGTGCTCTTCCAGGTTTGTGGAGAAGAAATCCAGCCATCTAACTTTGTCTGTGTGGCTCCCCAAACCTAGTTTTCTCAAGCATACCCAGCCTTCAATCCCACTCCACACAGTCCGAAGACCAACCACTGCATACCCACAGTAAAGCAATCAGTTCACAGCTCTCTAATGAAAATAAAGACAACAGGATGACAACCCAAATGAAATGGTGAAGACAGCTCAAGTCAAACAGGACGATTCAGAGTTGTTCTTGGCCCTAGCATGGCCAAAACAACTCAACAGCAACCCCAAAAGATGTTGCACGCGTAGTAACCCAAAACCAAGGGAAGAACAACAGCCACGCTTTTACCACTGCAGCAACGAGAGAAACACAACTCACATCAAATTCCCAAATGGAGGTGAAGGTCTGATTCTCATCCTGGACATGGGAAACATAGTCTCGACCTGCGCGTGAGGTAAAAACAGTACTCCCTGCATGAAGGGAACACTTACATAGACCCCAACCAATGATCATTGAAGAAACCACATCCATGGTTCAATGATGAAGTAACGGGACATTACACAGTCTGATTCTCAGCCTACGCCTGAGAAAGAAAAGACACCCCCTGACGCCAATCGGTAAGGGAAAAAAATACATACACACTGCCTCTCGAGCATGAATGGCTCTACACAGGAAAATCGTGTGTAATAGTGGAAAAATCGGCTCCTCCACTCATTGCCTATGCTTGAGAAGGTGAAAGGACCACCGTTCATGTGAGGATGAACTAGACCCCCGCCTGTGCATGAGGATGAATAGAAATGATGGGGAGTGGGAGAGTGGAAGCGTCCCTACCCACGTGAAGTGGTGGAGTCTGCTGGTGGAGTGTGCATGTGGGAAAACCTGCCACCCACCACTACTCAGTAATAACTGCCCCCAACTAATAACAGAAGTATTTAATGGGTGGTTGACACATGGATTTTACCCATAGGCTCAAGGTTTAACAATCCCCCCCCTTATCCTTAGGAGAATCATGCCCTTTTCATTAACATTGCACCGTCGTAGCTAGTTGTAGGTTTTTGATTAATTTTGCATGTTTACATGATGCCATAACTATAATGTGTCAGATGGCACGATATACCATCGGCAACAATCCCAATTGCCGAAACATAACACAACCAAATCGATGGTTGGGATTTTTCCTTTAGCTCCTCACCACGATTAATTACAATATATACATCATGTACCTTTAATGCAAATGAGGTCAAAACCGGGGTGTTACAATCTCGTCCCCCTTGGAATAACACCGTCCTCGATTTTCCAATACATAGGAATACATATCCAAAATTTCAAAATTTTGCAGACCTGTCCCACGTTTAATTATTTACTTGAAATTTCAGGACCAAGCCCCTCGGCTTCCATGAGATTTTCTTGCTGGTTCTCAGCTTTCGGCTCATCCCCAAGTCTAGGAACTTTTCTGTATCTTGAGCATCTCTCCAAGATTTTCTTGGGTCTTGGAAATTGTTTGAAGAAGACTTCCAACCAAGTCCAATAGCTTTTGGTCTGCTGCCATGATCAATGTGCACTATTGGATTTCACTTTTCTTACCTATGAAATGCATCATTGAAATTCTATTAGACCAAGCATAATATAGGCATTAAATCAGTCAATGAATTGCCCAATTGGCATGACAGTCCATGTCTTTTCAAGGAGACTCTCATATTTTTCATGCCTTCCCAATAGGCACATGAGCTCATTCATGTCCATTCTTGGGCATGGAATTAACTATTCCAGCATTCACAATTTACTTTAAGCAAATACACACATTCTATTTTCAGTCATACATGCATTCAACAATCTTTTGTTTTCATAATGCATATATATATAATCAAAAGGAAAGAGAGAGCATCAAGAGTTTTTCCCCTCTTTGTCTTGTTCCATCCTGGAACCCACACCACCACTGTGGTTTTCATGCTCTCATCCTCTTTCACTTCACCGTGAATGCTGGACCAATCCCTCTTGGTCATGACACTTAGTGTCTCTGGACTATTTCAGACCTCTCAACCATGGGGCCTCCCCACATGGTTTGTCTCGGCTATTAGGACCTTCACAGTCTCACTAGCACCTTTTTCATTACTGCTCATTCTGAGCTCTTCAGGATAGTCACATGTCCACATGCACCCCTAGGATGCTATCATAGTCCTCGCTCCCAGCGATACCTATATTCAAACATTGAATAGATTCACATGTTTAGTTTATTCTCAATGGTTTTTATCTCTTAAACAAGAGTTTAGAATATCATAACCAAATCATATACACATGTATATTCATAAGCAAGAAATTGCAAAATAATCCAATACTTATCTGTATTGTGCATTTCCTCTTTGGTCCATAGGATCCTGCTTCGCTTTGCAAGCCTTGGGATTGCCTATGGACTTGGATGTTAGGTTAGCACACATGCTACTTCACAACATCCTTTTATATATATCTAGCACAGTCAAGCCAACCTACAGTTGGGTTTATCAGACCGTCAAGCCAAGCCAATATACAATTGGGTTTATCAAGCTACAGCCAATCAAGCCAATACACTACTGGGTTTATCAGACTACAAGTATTCAAGCCAATACTGTAACGTTTCCACAATTTTCACAACATCAAATAATTACACAGTCAAGCCAACCTTCAGTTGGGTTTGTCATACTGTCAACAAATCACATGCACTTATATCAGCAATACACTTATATCAACAATGCACTTATATCAACAACCAATCAGTGAAGCCAACACAGTTGGGTTTATCAGGCCATCAACAATAAACGACCATTTCCAGGTCCAGAATCCACTATGTATTCCCAGGCATATAATATCCCAACATATCCTTCCAGTACATCTTCATGCCGACTCGGAAGGAAACTTTATCATTACAATTTCTAGGTTTCATTTCTAGCAGTGAGCTTTAATTCCACTACCCCATACAACACAAGAAACCACCCCCTTCTCTGCTCTTTAGTCCCTTGGGAATGTCTCCTTCTCTGTGCTCTTCAGTAGGAGGTAGGATGAGCCCAAGCCATTGTCCATTTAGTGTGCAACACCAGACTACATCTATTTAGCCTAACAACACACGCAATATAAGCAACTCATCATCGTTATTGCTTTAAAACTATAATCACATTTCATATCATTCACTATCAAGTATTGAGACACTAGGAGTGCATCCACCCCCTAGGGTGTAATCAATATTGAAAACCCTTTCATGATCTGACATCGGGAAAGTGTGCACCCCTTTTTGATGTGTTCCATGTAGGCCCTATTCATACTCAAGCAATCTGCCATAATGGAAATAAAATCAAAACATGCTTTGCATATTGAATTTAACAATTTACATGCATATTCTTAGCTAGGGTCACAAAACACTTATCCATTTGTCGAGGCAGTATTCCTTCGTTAAGGAGGAATGGGGGATCCCTTCTTTGAGTTGACAGTCCCTTGGTTTTCCATCCCAACTCCTTTTTACATTTCATATCCACACATGTCTTACCGACATAATCTATACCATCTCACTCATGTTGCTTACCAAACATGTAGTGCAGATGAGACATTTCCAAAATGTCCAATGGAGTTTCACCCAAAACCCATTTCCAAGATAGGGGAAAACCTTCCCATGAAGTTTGGCTCCTGCAGGCCATCACACATGATCTTTCTGCAATGTGTACCCATGGCACATCCATCAAGTAGCCAAATAGTCAATCATTATCTGATAATACAATCCAAATGGATTGTTCCATAACCAAGCAAAGACATTAGTAATTAATTCAATGTGAGTTATAACTCTGTCTACTACAGAAATTGATTTGCTTGGCAATGAGGTGATCCTCATTGGTGGGTCTCTTGTAAGCAGCACCACTATTCTCATTATGATTTTATGCTTACTAGCATAACACAAACACCCACTTACAATGCGTCCTCCTGACACAATTCTATGCAAGCCAATAGTGATTAGTAGTTGTCAGCAATTTCTTAAATCTGAAATTTACAATTTTAAATTGATAATTCATTCAACATACAACTATTTTCACATCTGTGAGACTCTTCTCATCAGGTTTGGCTCTTTCGCATGGTAGATTCCGTTCTTTTTCATGGTCTTACCCACTTTTCCATGCCCCAAAAAATCTACCTGAAACCTGAACCTCGGTCAGCCAAACACTTAGTAAGTCTTGATGCATATAATTTTTTTAAATTTTTTTTTATTGCTGCAACAATCACTGAAGCATTTTCAAAATTTATAAAATTCAAACACTTCCAGCTGTTAATCACATCAATATTACCAAAACTCATTTACTTCACGCAATCATTATCATACTAAAATTGCAAGGTCACATCATTTATGCCAAAATGAATTGTTTAGATACTCCTTACTTCACAAGCGTATCATTGTACAACCTTTCCCATCCATAGAGCATTTCCAGAAGCCAATTGATCATGACTACCCTCTTCATGCACTTACTATCCTGCATTCATAACAGCTCTTGAAATGGTTCCAGAATTATCATCAATTCATCATTTCAGCTATTAGTTATTCATAATAACACATGCACTATCTCTATGCATTCATGCATTGCATCACAACATTTGCACCCATACTTATGTATGCATATCTACAACATTTACTCATACTTTTCATATGCATATATTCAATGCATAACCACAATATTTATGAAATATTTTAATGCATATCCACTCAATGCTACCTTGCATTGATTCAGGAATACTTATGCATTCAAACATACCATGTATGGCCTAACCATGACTACTTCATATAGGATGCATTACTATAATCAAGACCATCAGTACTTACTTTCTTTGGGCTACTAAGATCATAACAACACATACAGGCATGACACATTTTTGTACGAATGCAGCCTAAATTTTAAATACCCACATGGTATGAGATCTCTTGATTTTACCACTCCATGCAATTTTCATAATTGAACTATTAACTGCATGGATCCTACTTACACCCTGGACATTGTTAGTTTGGTTGGTCTCTTGTAGGAGATTGCAGAAGTTGCTCATCAACTTTCGATCCTAGTTTTGTTTCCTTATCCCTTTCTCCATAGGGTTGCTTGTCACATTAATTAGCATTAGCAACATACTCAGCCATTTGCAGGTTGTTGTTGGTTTTTCCACTAATTCCAACACCAATGCAATATTTACCATTAGTGGTTCATTATAAATGTATAGTTCTCACTACTCTTACCAAGATGTAATATCCTATGCATGCAAGGCATATCCTCATACATTTTATGTACAAAACTTATAAAATGTAATTATAATTAGCAAGACAGGGTTTAAGGAAATTTTCCTTTTCAAGTCCCTCATCTTTGCATGGAACTCCTCTTCCACACAACAACTGTTTTGAATTCATGGTCTTTCTACCTCTAGGCATGCAATTCCTGGATTTGTCCATATTAACAGCAACACATTTCTTTTTCAAGAAATCACTAGTACTTTTCAGCACCACATTCAAACTATGGTGATTCCTCCTTGTTCCCTACTAGATAAGCTTTCCAACGCCTATCCACATGCCTCATTCTGACCTCGGGTGTGAAAACCACACAACTTCAAAAATGATGCTTTTCACCAAATGTATTTTGGTCTAAAATGTCAACCTCAGCCACCTAGAATTTTCTTCCTTTTCATCCTTGTAATCCACTGGCATTCTATTGAAAATCCACTGAAAGATCCCACTTGAAAACCCAATAAATTCCTTTTCCCCAATCGGATCTCTTTCCAACTAAATTTCTGACATTTCGGCGATCAAATCAACAATTTCCTCCAGTGCTCATCGGCTTCCCTGACAACTAACATCTTCCACTGTATCGGACCTTCAGTCTTCTAAGCTTTCAGACAGCATCGACGATGCCAAGAACTCTTCATCTTGTCTCTTTCCCACTATCTTTCCAGGGTTTCAGCGATCAAATCCTCTAATTCCTCCGCTGCTCACCGGTGGTTGGGCACACTGTGCATTGGGCGGCTTGTTCTCACGGCTTCCGCAACGACGGCTAATGAACCTTCTAGGGTTTCCATGGTTCAGAATATATCGACAGTTGGATCCTCCAGGAACTACCATGTCGATGATTGGATCCTCTACCCATCGAGCGGCTAGTTCTCTAAGCTTCCGCAATGGAGGGCAGCAAACTAACTGGAGTTTCCGTGGTCATAACTCTGTCGGCGATCGGAACGACTAGCAACTATAATATTCTGATTGGCGGCCGAAAGCACTAACTACTGTGACATTGGGCGGTTAGTATTCTAGGTAGCCGCAACGGTGGACATCGATCCTACTGTGGGTTCTTCAGACCTTAATACCCCATCGGTCATCGGAAGGACTAACCACTACACATCGGTGACGAAATCCACCATCTTTCATCGATCACTGATGGGTTTCGAGACTTAGATAAATTTTTGAAAAATTTCTTCTTTACATCAGCTTCTCCTTCAACTAATAATCACTGATCTACTTCACTAGACCTCGGTAGCTTCATCTTCTATCCGTCGGCGATCCAATCCTCTAGTCATCGACGATCCCAACAACTAAGCGTTTTCGATCGCCAGTGATCTCATGCCTTAGAAAAATTTTGAAAACTTTTTCTCCTGTCTTTCACCGTGTCGGCTGTCGAAGCAACTATGCATTGGGTGGATAGCCCATTAAATAGCCACAATGACAGACACATCATCAGCTAATCTTTTTTGATGTTAATCAGCAAATTCATCATCTAAGCATTGGCGACTCAATCAACTAATAATCGCCGATCACGGATTATTTCACGACTTAGAAAAATTTTCAAAATTTCCTGTCTGCCATCGCTGTTGGCGGTTCAACCCACTATCATCTTAGTTCTTCCGCCGATGTTTCGGCGGTCCAAACAGCTAACTGTCACCAATCAATATACTAACCTCTACTGACATTTCATCGGTGATCCCTTCATCTTAGTGTTAGAATAATCAACCCATAGTTTACCCACTTAGACATTAATTTAATTACTTTTGTCTTATTAGCCTAGTTCATGTGTGCCACCTTGTGCAAGTTGTCTTTTACCTATCCATAGTGGTCAAACTTGCCTTTTTTGACTCATGTACCGCATAGGAAATCCCAAGGAATCAAATCTTCTTTATTCTTGGCCTCCTAGGCGCCCTTCTACTTTTTTTGCTTTATTCCCTACTTTTTCAGTGTTTTAAGGTAAATGGAAAAGCTAGACTAGGTGAGGTGAACTAGTTTTTTCTCCTCTTCATCCTCCACTCTTTTCTCCTTGCAAAAGCATGTATGAGCTGCCATTCTACCACTCTTTAGCTTGCCTAATCCATTTTTCCAATTCGTGAGCTCCATGACAGATTTGGGATCAACGTTTTACACCTATGGGGGATTTGCTTAATTTTAGTAAGCCTGCTTTATGCTAGATTCGAATTGATCCTCATGCATTCGAATCCCTGATGTATTTTATTTATTCAGCAACCTATTATGTTACAGGGTTGGCTATTGTACACTGAGTTAATACAGTTTAGTGTTCAGCTCCAATTTCAGCCTCTTTTGTGAGTGATTTTGCATGATCAATTGTTAATTGTTGTGGGTAAAATTAATCTATCACTGGGTTCAATTTCCACATGGTATCAAAGCCATTGTAGATCTATTTCTCTCCTTCAAAATTGTTTTGCAGGTTCGACATCAGTGACTGGGAGCCTTCTACTGACAGCCGGGACAGATTTTCTAAGCTATGGATCAATCACAGAAAACTATCTTGACTCCCTTCAATTTATTTTAATGGAAATCAGAGATGGAGATACTGTTGAGAGTGAAAGGCCTCTATAGGGTGACTATGGCAACAAAAGCAGAGCCCAATGCAGCTGCAGAGAAGATAAAATGGCACAACAGGAGGGATGAGGCCTATGGTCTCCTGTGTCTGAGTATTTCCAGAGACCTCCTTTTCCATCTTGATGGATTGACATCACCGAATGAAGTATGGGAGAAGATTTCTGATCTTTTTGGAAAGAAAGATGAGATGAGGGGACATCAAATAAAAAATGAGCTGATTTCTCTGAGTCCAAATAGCTTTGAATCCCTGCAGCTATATTTCTCCAAGTTCAAAGCACTAGTTTTGCAGCTGAAATAGTGTGGGATCGAAAATAAGGATGATCAGCTCGTCCTGGACATTCTCTCGAAGCTAGGCCCTGAATATTCAGTGTTTGTTTCGAACTTCTATGCCAAAAAACTGACAGCTCGAACTTGGAAGATGCCTAGCCTTGCAGATTTCATGGAATCTCTCACACAAGAACAGGATAAGTTGGTGATGATGGGCACCATCAAACCATCCAAAGATCAAGCTCTGATTGCTGGAGATTTGAAGGTGGATTCAAAAAGAAAAAAGAAAGCTAAAAATCCACCTGAGCAAAAGAGAGACAAGAAACAGTCTCCGGAGGAGCCACAAGGTTCCAAAAAGAACTACCAGAAGAAGAAAAACAAAGGTGAAATGAGCAAGTGCGCATACTGCAATAAGGGTAATCACACAGAAAGCTCTTGTATGAAGAAGCACATAGACATGCTGACCCAACTCCTAGAGAACAATGGCATCTCCCTTCCAGAAATCTCAAAGAAGAGAGAAGGAGGATCAAGTTCAGATGACAGAGAGAGAGTTCATGCATTGGTTGCTGGCACATCAAGCTCACCCAGTTTTATAATTGATTCTGGAGCTTCAAGACACATGGTTTTGACCAAGGAGGCCTTCTCCTCACTTGATATGTCGAAAGGACCACCTATAGTACTGGGAGATGACTCTCTCACTGAAAGTTTGGGCAAAGGGAGGATTGATCTTGATCATGGTCAGTTCAGCAATGTGTTGTATGTGCCTAGTCTTGCCTCCAACCTCTTGTCAGTGTACCAGATGACCCACATTGGGTCTCCTAAGAAAGTCATATTCTCCCCTGATGAAGTTGAGATCACAGAGATCTCAAGTGGTAGAGTCATTGCAAAAGGAGTTGCAAATCATGCTCAAAAGGTATACATGTTCTCACACTTCCTACCCTACTCAAACCCCTCTGCTCTTCTGATTCATGCTAATGAAGCCAGCAAGCTTTGGCATGAAATATTTGGCCACCTAAATTACAAGTATCTTTCTAATCTTAGTGAAAAAAATATGGTCATAGGGTTTCCCAAGATAAAATTTTCCAAAGGATTCCGCCAAGGTTGTATCCTAGGAAAACACCGAGAGCACAAATTTGAGAGAGCTAGTCATGAGAGAATCTCTGCACCCCTCGAGGTGATCCACGGTGATGTTGCTGGCCCATTCCCTCATATGTCCATGATTCAGGCCAAATATGCATTGAATTTCATTGATGACTTTTAT
>LPNX010576597.1:0-20505 GCA_001517045.1 Pseudotsuga menziesii | reverse complement strand
AATGGAAAAGCTAGACTAGGTGAGGTGAACTAGTTTTTTGTCCTCTTCATCCTCCACTCTTTTCTCCTTGAAAAAGCATGTATGAGCTACCATTCCACCTCTCTTGAGCTTTCCTAAGCCATTTTTCCAATTCGTGAGCTCCATGACAGATTTGGGATCATCTTTTTACACCTATGGGGGATTTGCTTAATTTTAGTAAGCCTGCTTTATGCTAGATTCGAATTGCTCCTCATGCATTCGAATCCCTGATGTATTTTATTTATTCAGAAACCTATTATGTTACAGGTTTGGCTATTGTACACTGAGTTAATACAGTTTAGTGTTCAGCTCCAATTTCAGCCTCTTTTGTGAGTGATTTTGCATGATCAATTGTTAATTGTTGTGAGTAAAATTAATCTATCACTGGGTTCAATTTCCACACTTAGTGGCACTGATCACCAATGGTGGGAATCCAGTGGTATTTACACAAAAAGGGGCCAACATATCCGTGACCTTCGGTTGATCCCCTCTGCAACTGCGGCTCCGAATTCCATTGTTCTCCGCCAACGGTCGACGAACACATAGAAACATTTTGCAATTTTCCTTCCGCCGTCGGGTGAGCTTCAGACTACATGTTCCACTGTGTTGGAGGACCTTCCAACTAAGTGATCCGCTGCATCGGAAGAACTTCTCACTAAGTTTTCCGATGAGCCGACAATTCTGGCACGTAGAAAATTTTTGTGAATTTTCTTGTCATTCACCCATTTTCTTCTGGTTTCTTCAAGGCAGTATGAAACCTGCCTCTACTATCTATTTCTCATGGCCCTCTGAGGCCCAAATGCTGCAACATACACTCTGTCACTGCATCTTCATGACCCATTCAGGCCCATGCTACAACCATAACTCTGATACCACATTGTAACGTCCTCGACCCTCTGACCGATGAAGAGGATGCTACTATACACCATCAAACATCCGGGAAACTAGCCCCATGAGCATGAACATACATAAAATGATGAGAGTAGAATTCTTAAAACATAAAACATGCTAATATGCATAGTCATTCACATACACAACGGAAGTAAACATACATTCAGGCATTCATGTTCATCATAGTTCATTTGCCATCAAATATAATTGCAGAGATGAAATAGATAATGATACTTATCTCATAAAGAACTTGTCCCGCAACTAGCTACGTCGCTACAACATTCCACCCAACCATAGGCCATCATGCTCATCAATCTGTCAACAACACTACCACTCCCGAGCTGGGCATGATTCCCCAAGGAATAAGGGACTAAGCAGGCTTACACATAGCCAAGGTACACAAATCAACCAAGCCCCAACAGTAGGGTTTATCAGGCTATCGAGGAGTTGGGAGAAGCTAAATGCTAAGCTGATGAGCTCATGGAAGAGCTAAGGAAGCCTACACCAGAGCTAGCCTGACCTCTAAGACACCCACACACACCCAACACCAGGAATCAGTCCCTTCTCTACTTCACAGTCCCTCAGGCCCTGACTTCCCTTGCTAGTGCTCTTCCGGGTTTGTGGAGAAGAAATCCATCCATATAAATCTATCTGTGTGGCTCCCCAAACCCAGGTTTCTCAAGCATACCCAGCCTTCAATCCCACTCCACACAGTCCGAAGACCAACCACTGCATACCCGCAATAAAGCAATCAGTTTACAGCTCTATGATGAACATAAAGACAATAGGATGACAACCCAAATGAAATGGTGAACACAGATCAATTCAAATAGGATGATTCATAGTTGTTCTTGGCCCTAGCGTGGCCAAAAAAACTCAGCAGCAACCCCAAAAGATGTTGCACATGCGACAACCCAAAACCAAGGGAAGAACAACAGCCACGCTTTTACCACTGCAGCAACGAGAGAAACACAACTCACAGAAAATCCCCAAATGGAGGTGAAGGTCTGATTCTCATCCTTGACTGGGGAAACACAGTCCTGACCTGCGTGTGAGGTAAAAACAATACTCCCTGCGTGAAGGTAAAACTTACACAGACCCCATCCAATGATCAGTGAAGAAACCACAACCACGGTTCAACGATGAAGTAACGGGACATTACATAGTCTGATTCTCAGCCTGTGCCTGAGAAAGAACATACACCTCCTGACCCCAATCGGTAAGGGAAAAACATACATACACACCGCCTCCCGAGCGTGAATGGCTCTGCACAGGAAAATCGTGGGTAACAATGGAAAAACTGGCTCCTCCACTCGTTGCCTGTGCATGAGAAGGTTAAAGGACCACCGTCTGCGTGAGGATGAACCAGACCCCCGCTTGTGCGGGAGGATGAATAGAAACAATGGGGAGTGGGAGAGTGGAAGCATCCCTACCAACGTGAAGTGGTGGAGTCTGCTGGTGGAGTGTGTGTGTGGGAAAACCTGCCACCCACCACTACCCAGCAATAACTTCCCCCAACTAACGGCATAATTATTTAATGGGTGGTTGACACATGGATTTTCCCCATAGACTCAAGGTTTAACAATCCCCCCCCTTATCCTTAGGAGAATAATGCCTTTTTCATTAACGTTGCACCGTCGTAGCTAGTTGTAGGTTTTTGATTAATTTTGCATGTTTACATGTTGCCAGAACTATAGTGTGCCGGATGGCACGATATACCATCGGTAACGATCCCAATTGCCGAAACATAACACAACCAAATCGATGGTGGGGCTTTTTCCTTTAGCTCCTCACCATTATTAATTACAATATATACATCATGTACCTTTAATACAAACGGGGTCAAAACCAGAGTGTTACAACTTACATTTTCAATTTCAATATAGTTAACTTTCTAGCATGTTAAGTATACTTATTGAAAATAAGAAAGTAAGAGTAAATAATAAAGTAAAAATTTGGCATTCTAACAATTCTCGAAAAAATAGAGTAATAGAGTGAGTAATATAATAATAGAGTAATATTCTTCTCTACATGTTTTGATGTACTCTCAAACCAAACCCTCCTATTAAATGTTTACAGTAATTTTTTTTGGAAATTGGATGACTAGATATATTGAGAAGACTATCCTTGTGTTAATTTTATATAACCTAACCTCGTATGCTCACAATTGACTTATGAAAGGTGCAATTTTAACCTTTTTTTACTGTTATGGACACTTGGTGTGCAAGCCATAAGCATAAAAATGCAAGCTAGGAATGCATAGCAGTTAAATTGAACATGAATGACTAAAATTCCAAGTATCTTGGCCAAATTAAAAAAAAATGACTGAAATTCTAAGTTTCGTAAAAAACAGTGTGTAAATATTCAAAAATGGGCTTAGGAAAATGCACGCCACAGTCTGTACAATTGTCATAAGTTAAAATTATGTTTCATTTGTCCAGAGTTAAACTGACAAAATGACAACTTTTATGTTTTCAACCCAATTTTACCCAGATCATAAAAATGCCCGCCCAACCCTAAGTATTGGGTATTTTTGAGTGATTTTAGTTGGGAATGGTACGTTTTACTATTTTCCACATTATTATACATTTATTTTTTCAATTTTGGTTCAAAAAGTGCCTGTTGTGCAAAAACACTACATGGTTGTCTTGTCAGTATGAAATATCCACCTACATTAATAAAAATGCAAGCCAAAACCCTCCTATTAAATGTTTATACTAAATGGTTTTGGAAATTGTATGGCTAGATATATTTAGAAGACTATCCTTGTGTTAATTTTATATAACCTAAGCTCGTATGCTGACAGTCGACCTATGAAAGGTGCAATTTTAACATTTTTTTACTGTTGTGGACACTTGGTGTAAAATGCAAGCCATAAGCATAAAAATGCAAGCTAGAAATGCATAGCAGTCAAATTGAACACGAATGACTAAAATTGCAAGTATCTTTGACAAATTGAAAATTAATGATTGAAATTCTAAGTTGTTACGTAAAAAACAGTGTGTAAATATTAAAAAACGGGCTTCGGAAAATGCACGCCACAGTCCGTACAATTGTCATAAGTTGAAAATAACACCATGGGGTTGAAGCTAGATATATTTACATTTATCAATAAAATTTTATACTATTAGGTGTAATCTATATGGTGAATTCTACTATTTAATGCATATGAATTATGTATTTGTTCCATTCAATTATGCCTGGTATATTATTGTTCTGTTATAATTGGTTTTTCTTTTCAAATAATTTTTTCATTATATATGAAATTTGTAAGTATGAAATGATAATATACATTTACTATCATGTGGGTTATTGTGAAGATTATTTTATACTGTCTTCAAACTATCCAAAAAACCTCTTATTATAGCCTTCTAGATATGGTTGGATTCACCATACAACTGTCTAGAGATCCACACTCTCAGAATATTTTTATCATCATCCTATGAGCTGTGGCAGGCATTTCCCTAAGGCCAGTTATGCATATTTTACCAATAATTCCATACTTGGACAAATTTTTTATCTTCTCCTAGGTTCAATCTAATTTCCCTAAACCACCTTTTCCACGCTACTTCGACCAATATTCCCAAACTTAGCCAATTTCCTGATTTTAACTAATTTTTCGTATTTCTCCATAACGATGTCAAAATGCAACAATGATTTCAAATTCATTTCAAATCATCATCTATGCCATGCCATGCCATGCGGGCATCATCCTTACTGCGGGACTCAACCTTAATGCGGGAATCACTTATCCCCTTTAAAACACTTAGCCATTTTTTCTTTGTCTTTAGTATGCAAACTAACGTTTTTCTTCTATTTTCACAGGTTGATATTTTCCTTATCTGCTCACCATAATAAAATAGATATCGAGCAGTGAAAATATGGCTGAGAGCCATTTTTTCTTTGTATTTAGTCTGCAAAATAACATTTTTCTTCTATTTTCATAGGTTGATATTTTCCTTATCTGGTCACCATAAGAAAAACCAAGAGCATGGATAGATATCCATTTCAACAATGAACAGGACCATATCATTTGATGAATTTTATCATCAAAGGAACACCCTCTTTTGGTCATTTCGAAGTGGTCTCTCAAACTTTTTATCTAACACTTGAGCAGTTCTCTTCAAACCATAGGTCACCAAGGTAATTTCATTTTTCCTTCAAATTGGGCAAGTGATATTCCCAATGGGTATAGTTCAACAAGGTGAGTCTAGAAAAATAACTTTCATCTTTTGTAGCTTATTTCTCTCTCCTAGGCAGGCATTTTTCTGGAGCAGTGAAAATATGGCTGAGGGGCACTTTTGGCAGATTGATATCTTCTTCTTGAAATACTTTTTGGTCAGGCTAATTATATGGTTGGATGCACCATACAAATTTCTAGAGATCTACACTCATAATATTTTTATCATCAATCCATGAGTTGTGGCGGGCATTTCCATAAGGCATGTTAGGCATATTTTACCAATAATTCATACTTGGAAAATTTTTGATCTTCTCCTAGGCTTGGTCTAATTTCCCTAAACCACAGTTTTGGCAGGTCCATAAATTCTTCTTCAGGGTCTCTTTGGAAAATTTGAGACCATGGTTGAGTAGAAAAACAACAAAATACAATATCCCCATGTGGTGCAAGCATTTTATTCAACAAACCATTTGTGGCGGGCATCCTTTTAAGGATACTTGGACCATATTCTCGCACTTAGCCAATTTCATGATTTTCACTAATTTTCCGTATTTCTCCAGAACGATGTCATAATGCAACAATGATTTCAACTTCATGACACATCATCATATATTCCATGCCATGCCATGCATGCATCATCCTTAGTGTGGGAATCAACCTTAATGCAGCCATCGCTTAGCCCCTTTACAACGCTTGGCCATTTTTTCTGTCTTTAGTGTGCAAAATAAGATTTTTCTTCTATTTTTCCAGTTGATATTTTCCTTATCTGGTCACCATAAGAAAAACCAAGAGCATGGCTAGATGTCCATTTCAACAATGAACAAGACCATATCATCTGGTGATTTTTATCATCAATGGAACACCCCATTTCTAGCATTTCCAAGTGGTCTCTCAAACACTTTGTCTAACACTTAACCAGTTCTCTTCAAACCCTAGGTCACCAAGGTGATTTCATTTTTCCTTCAAACTTGACAAGTGAGATTCCCAATCGGTATAGTTCAACAAGGTGAATCCAGAAAAACCACTTTCATCTTCTGTAGCTTCTTTCTCTCTCCTCGACGGGCACTTTTCTGGAGCAGTGCAAATATGGCTAAGAGGCACTTTCAGTAGATTGATATCCTCTTCCTGAAAGACATTTTGGTCAAGATAATTATATGGTTGGATGCACCATACAAGTCTCTAGAGATATACACTCTAATAATATTTTTATCATCATCCTATGAGATGTGGCGGGCATTTCCCTAAGTCCAGTTAGGCATATTTTACCAATAATTCCATACTTGGACAATTTTTTATTTTCTCCTAGGCTTGGTCTAATTTCCCTAAACCATAGTTTTGGAAGGTACATAAATTGTTCTTTAGGGTCTCTTTCAAAAAACTGAGACCATGGTTGAGTAGAAAAAACAACAACCTACAATATCCCCATGTGGTGCGGGCGTTTTCTTCAACAAACCATTTGTGGCGGGCATCCTCTTAAGGTTACTTGGACCAATATTCCCGTACATGGCCAATTTCCTGATTTTCATGAATTTGTCGTATTTCTCTATAACGATGTCATAATGCAACAATGATTTCAACTTCATGCCACATCGTTATATATGCCATGCATGCATCATCCTTAGTGCGGGCATCAACCTTAATGCAGCCATCACTTAGCCCGTTTACAACACATCGCTATTTTTTCTGTCTTTAGTATGCAAAATAATGTTTTTCTTCTATTTTACGAGGTTGATATTTTCCTTATCTGGTCACCATAAGAAAAACCAAGAGCATGGCTAGATATCCATTTCTCTACATGTTTTGATGTACTCTCAAACCGAACCCTCCTATTAAATGTTTATAGTAAATGTTTTTGGAAATTGGATGGCTAGATATATTGAGAAGACTATCATTGTGTTAATTTTATATAACCTAGCCTTGTATGCTCACAATCCACCTATGAAAGGTGCAATTTTAACCTTTTTTTACTGTTATGGACACTTGGTGTAAAATGCAAGCCATAAGCATAAAAATGCAAGCTAGGAATGCATAGCAGTTAAATTGAACATGAATGACTAAAATTCCAAGTATCTTGGCCAAATTAAAAAAAATGGCTGAAATTATAAGTTTCGTAAAAAACAGTGTGTAAATATTCAAAAATGGGCTTAGGAAAATGCATGCCACAGTCTGAACAATTGTCATAAGTCAAAATTATGTTTCATTTGTCTAGATTTAAATTGACAAAATGACAACTTTTGTGTTTTCAACCCAGTTTTACCTAGATCACAAAAATGCCCACCCAACCCTAAGTATTGGGTATTTTTGAGTGATTTTAGTTGGGAATGGTATTTTTTACTATTTTCCACATTATTATAGATTTATTTTTTCAATTTTGGTTCAGAAAGTGCATGTTGTGCAAAAACACTACATGGTTGTCTTGTCTTTATGAAATATCCACCTACATTAATAAAAATGCAAGCCAAACACTCCTATTAAATGTTTATAGTAAATGGTTTTGGAAATTGTATGGCTAGATATATTTAGAAGACTATGCTTGTGTTAATTTTATATAACCTAACCTCCTATGCTGACAGCCGACCTATGAAAGGTGTAATTTTAACCTTTTTTTACTGTTATGGACACTTGGTGTAAAATAAAAGCCATAAGCATAAAAATGCAAGCTAGGAATGCAAAGCAGTCAAATTGAACATGAATGACTAAAATTGCAAGTATCTTGGACAAATTAAAAATTAATGACTGAAATTCTAAGTTGTTACGTAAAAAACTGTGTGTAAATATTCAAAACTGGGCTTAGGAAAATGCACGCCACGGTCTGTTCAATTGTCATAAGTTGAAAATAACACCATGGGGTTGAAGCTAGATATATTTACATTTATTAATAAAATTTTACACTCTTAGGTGTAATCTATATGGTGATTTATACTATTTAATGCATATGAATTATGTATTTGTTCCATTCAATTATGTCTGGTATATTATTGTTCTGTTATAATTGGTTTTTCTTTTCGAATAATTTTTTCATTAAATATGAAATTTGTAAGTTTGAAATGACAATATACATTTCCTAGCATGTGGGTTATTGTGAATATGCTTTTATATTGTCTTCAAACTATCCTAAAAACCTCTTATTATAGCCTTCTAGATATGGTTTGATTCACCATACAACACTCTAGAGATCCACACTCTCAGAATATTTTTATCATCATCCTATGAGTTGTGGCAGGCATTTCCCTAAGGCCAGTTATGCATATTTTACCAGTAATTCCATACTTGAACAATTTTTTATCTTCTCCTAGGCTCGGTCTAATTTCCCTAAACCACATTTTCCAGGCTACTTCGATCAATATTCCCAAACTTAGCCAATTTCCTGATTTTAAATAATTTGTCGTATTTCTCCATAATGATGTCATAATGCAACAATGATTTTAAATTCATTTCACATCATCATCTATGCCATGCCATTCCATGTAGGCATCATCCTTAGTGTGGGAATCAACCTTAATGCGAGCATCACTTATCCCATTTAAAACACTTAACCATTTTTTCTTTATCTTTAGTATGCAAAATAACGTTTTTATTCTATTTTCGCAGGTTGATATTTTCCTTATCTGGTCACCATAAGAAAATAGATATCCATTTCAACAATGAACAGGACCATATTATTTGATGAATTTTATCATCAAAGGAACACCCCCTTTCGGTCATTTCGAAGTGTTCTCTCAAACTTTTTGTCTAACACTTGAGTAGTTCTCTTCACACCCTAGGTCACCAAGGTAATTTCATTTTTCCTTGAAATTTGGAAACTGATATTCCCAATGGGTAGAGTTCAACAAGGTGAGTCCAGAAAAACCACTTTCATCTTCTGTAGCTTCTTTCTCTCTCCTAGGTGGGAATTTTTATGGAGCAGTGAAAATATGGCTAAGAGGCACTTTTAGAAGATTGATATCTTCTTCCTGAAAGACTTTTTGGTTAGGCTAAGTATATGGTTGGATGCACCATACAAGTTTCTAGAGATCTACACTGTCATAATATTTTTATCATCAACCCATGAGCTATGGCGGGCATTTACCTAAGGCCTGTTAGGTATATTTTACCAATAATTCATACTTGGACAATTTTTTTATCTTCTCCTAGGCTTGGACTAATTTCCCTAAACCACAGTTTTGGTAGGTCCATAAATTCTTCTTCAGTGTCTCTTTGGACAAATTGATACCATTGTTGAGTAGAAAAAACAACAACCTACAATATACCCATGTGGTGCGGGCATTTTCTTCAACAAACCATTTGTGGCGGGAATCCTCTTAAGCCTACTTGGACCATTATTCCCACACTTGGCCAATTTCATGATTTTCACTAATTTGTCGTATTTCTCTAGAACGATGTCATAATGCAACAATGATTTCAAATTCATGCCACATATTCATCTATTCCAAGCCATGCCATGTGGGCATCATCCTTAGTGCGATCATAAACCTTAATGCAGGCATCACTTAGCCCCTTTACAACGAAACCATTTTTTCTGTCCTTAGTGTGCAAAATAATATTTTTCTTCTATTTTTCCAAGTTGATATTTTCCTTATCTGGTCACCATAAGAAAAAGCAAGAGCATGGCTAGATATCCATTTCAACAATGAACAGGACCATATCCAAGTGGTCTCTCAAACACTTTGTCTAACACTTAACCAGTTCTCTTCAAAACCTAGGTCACCAAGGTGATTTCATGTTTCCTTCAAAATTGTCAAGTGAGATTCCCAATGGGTATATTTCAACAAGGTAAATCTAGAAAAAACAATTTCATCTTTTGTAGCTTCTTTCTCTCTCCTCGGCGGCCATTTTTCTGGAGCAGTACAAATATGGTTGAGATCCATTTTTTCTTTGTATTTAGTCTGCAAAATAACATTTTTCTTCTATTTTCATAGGTTAATATTTTCCTTATTTGGTCACCATAAGAAAAACCAAGAGCATGGATAGATATCCTTTTCAACACTGAACAGGACCATATCATCTGATGAATTTTATCATCAAAGAAACACCCCCTTTCGGTCATTTCGAAGTGGTCTCTCAAACTTTTTGTCTTACACTTGAGCAGATCTCTTCAAACCCTAGGTCACCAAGGTAATTTCATTTTTCCTTCAAATTGGGCAAGTGATATTCCCAATGGGTGTAGTTCAACAAGTTGAGTCCAGAAAAACCACTTTCATCTTCTGTAGCTTCTTTCTCTCTCCTAGGTGGGTATTTTTCTGGAGTAGTGAAAATATGGCTAAGAGGCACTTTTGGAATATTGATATCTTCTTCTTGAAATACCTTTTGGTCAGGATAATTATATGGTTGGATGCACCATACAAGTTTCTAGAGATCTACACTCATAATATTTTTATCATCAATCCATGAGTTGTGGTGGGAATTCCCCTAAGGCCTGTTAGGCATATTTTACCAATAATTCATACTTGGACAATTTTTTATCTTCTTCTAGGCTTGGTATAATTTCCCTAAACCACAGTTTTGATAGGTCCATAAATTCTTCTTCAGGGTCTCTTTGGAAAAACTGAGACCATGGTTGAGTAGAAAAAAAAAATCCTACAATATCTCCATGTGGTGCAGGCATTTTCTTCAACAAACAATTTGTGGTGGGAATCCTCTTAAGGATACTTGGACCATATTCCCACACTTAGCCAATTTTATGATTTTCACTAATTTGCCATATTTCTCCAGAATGATGTCATAATGCAACAATGATTTCAAATTCATGACACATAGTCATATATTCCATGCCATACCATGCATGCATCATCCTTAGTGTGGGAATCCACCTTAATGCAACCATCACTTAGCCCCTTTACAACACTTGGCCATTTTTTCTGTCTTTAGTGTGCAAAATAAGATTTTTCTTCTATTTCTCTAGGTTGATATTTTCCTTATTTGGTCACCATAAGAAAATCCAAGAGCATGGATAGATGTCCATTTCAACAATGAACAAGACCATATCATCTGATGGTTTTTATCATCAATGGAACACCCCCTTTCTAGCATTTCCAAGTGGTCTCTCAAACACTTTGTCTAACACTTAACCAGTTCTCTTCAAACCCTAGGTCACCAAGGTGATTTCATTTTTCCTTCAAACTTGGCAAGTGAGATTCCCAATGGGTATAGTTCAACAACGTGAATCCAGAAAAACCACTTTCATATTCTGTAGCTTCTTTCTCTCTCCTTAGTGGGCATTTTTCTGGAGCAGTGCAAATATGGCTAAGAGGAACTTTCGGCAGATTGATATCTTCTTCCTTAAAGACTTTTTGGTCAGGATAATTATATGGTTGGATGCACCATACAAGTCTCTAGAGATATACACTCTCATAATATTTTTACCATCATCCTATGATATGTGGCGGGAATTACCCTAAGGCCAGTTAGGCATATTTTATCAATAATTCCATGCTTGGACAATTTTTTATCTTCTCCCAGGCTCCGTCTACTTTCCCTAAACCATAGTTTTGGCAGGTCCATAAATTGTTCTTTAGGGTCTATTTGGAAAAACTAAGACCATGGTTGAGTAGAAAAAAAAATAGCCTACAATATCCCCATGTGGTGTGGGAATTTTCTTCAACAAACCATTTGTGGCGGGCATCCTCTTAAGGCTACTTGGACCAATATTCCTGCACATGGTCAATTTCCTGATTTTCACTAATTTGTCGTATTTCTCCAGAACGATGTCATAATGCAACAATGATTTCAAATTCATGCTACATCATTATATATGCCATGCCATGCCATGCATGCATCATCCTTAGTGCAGGAATCAACCTTAATGTGGCCATCACTTAGCCCCTTTACAACATTTCACCATTTTTTGTATCTTTAGTATGCAAAATAAGATTTTTCTTCTATTTTGAGGTTGATATTTTCCTTATCTAGACACCATAAGAAAAACCAAGAGCATGGCTAGATATCCATTTCAACAATGAATAAGACCATATCATCTGATGATTTTTTATCATTAATGGAACACCCCCTTGCGAGCATTTCCAAGTGGTATCTCAAACTCTTTGTCTAACACTTAACCAGTTCTCTTCAAACCCTAGGTCACCAAGGTCATTTAATTTTTCATTCAAACTTGGCAAGTGAGATTCCCAATGGGTAAAGGTGAACAAGGTGAATCCATAAAGATCACTTTCATATTTTGGAGCTTCTTTCTCTCTCATCGGCAGGCATTTTTTTGGAGCAGTGGAAATATGGCTGAGAGGAACTTTTGGTAGATTGATCTCTTTGTACTGAAATAATTTTTGGTCAGGATAATTATATGGTTGGATGTACCATACAAGAATCTAGAGATTTACTCTCTCATAATACTTGTATCATCATCCTATGAGCTGTGACGGGCATTTCCCTAAGGCTAGTTAGGCAGATTTTACCAATAATTCCATACTTGGACAATTTTTTATCTTCTCCTAGTCTTGGTCTAATTTCCCTAAACAACAGTTTTTGCATGTTTTTTTAGGTCTAATTTCCCTAAACCACTATTTTTTCATGTTGGGCGTGCATTTGAGTAAATCAATCCAAAATTGACTTGCTTTAGTAAAATCCATGCACATGCCGGATTTCATTTTCCCATACCTCAACCTGTCATACATGTGTTGAATGTATTGAGTGTAAAATATGTCATATAATTGTATAAACTTGTAAATGGTAGTTTTTGCTTTTCTCTACCTGTCAGATTCTGAACTTTCAACCGAGTGTCAAATACGTCACTTAACAAACCATCAAATTATATGATTCGATGAACCTGAATCGAGTCGGATTTTGACGGAATTGAGAATCATTGCATCACCCATACGTGAACTCAACATTTCATCGTGATTAACCTTTTTTCCCACCTTTCAATTATTCTAAGGGCCAACACAATACACATATCCAGATTTGGCCTCACCCCATGGATTCCTTCCTAGCAGCTGCAGTCAATTACCAATCATGTTGCTTCTTATGTAAGATTGATAAATAGGGGCCACTGTTATCCATAGGCTATGTAATATTCAATCCATTCTCTATGTTCGTTAATTTTTGTCTAGTATGGCCATAGATGTGTGCAAATTTGAGTTCACTGATAGTATGAGTGAAATGGGTAGAATTGGAAAGAATTGGAGACAGTCTCAACCGGGTTCAATGGATTTCATTGGCAGTTCCATTCCATATTATTGTTTTTATGTTCGTTTGACATTCCTTTCCCATCACTCAGTGAATTATTTCCTACAATGAGTCAGCACCCTATCCCTCTTCAACAACCCAAGCATTCCCTCTTGGTGGCATAGAAGGATTGATTTCTCCAATTCCAGCTTTTAATTTTTCCACACTAGATGGGTATTACATGTTGTTTTCCACTGAGGCATATTTGTCTGTGGCATTTCTCTCTTCCTTACCATTTTTTTCTTTCATTGGTATTTCCGTTTTCTCCTTAGATACCTCCCACGCACTGTGCATCTTTGTGATAATTATTCTCTACTCGGATCTCCCTTCCAGATAACTGGAATGCAACTTCCTATTCTACTCCTTTTCTACCCCTGGTGTTGAAACATGTCCACTTTAGCCCTGTTTTCCCCCCTGTGTTGCACTGTCGTGTTTTCTTTGTTCCACAGTAGTTGGTATCTTCGTTTGAAGCTAGGAAAGTACAACAGAGGACAAGTTGGCTCGTGGGTGAATCGACATTTCAGTTTCACTCAAATGAAATCCACTTGTAACATGGTCAATCCAACCCTTGAGGTCTATAAATAGAATTTAATAGGTAGTGGGGACAGTTATTATTGAAGGAGTTGTTTGATGTTACTGATTCAATTGTAAACTATCGCTCTGCTCTATAATGAAATAATAATATAATAAAAAATGCTCTTGGGCCCCTTTTAAAACTTTCTTGAGTATCAATCTAGTTATATTTTTGCATTATCTCTGTTTTTTTCCTCGGAATGTATTATATATGTTATTTTTTTCTCATTTATTAATTCTGCAAGGAACGCTGATGATTTATATTATAATAAAAAAGAAATAGATGATACAAACTTGCAGAGCCATGAGATTGGTTTCCAAACTATGATGCTCGTCAACAAGAAACCAACATTTATAGTTGTTATGTTCTCATTTCAAATGTTGGATGCATTCTTATTTCACAATGGAAGTTTAATTTATGTCTAAAATTAAAACTATACTAGTCTAATTAGGTTTTTGTATGCAAACTTCCAAATTTCATACCTACTATGTACTTCAATTGGAATTGGTGTGCATTTTTAGTTCTGGCCATGAAAAATTGGAAAATACTATCACTTGTTGTATTGGATGACTTGGATTTTACAAGAGTTTGTAGAAAAGGTTGGTATGTCTATGTTATAGTGCAATTTATTCAATATAGCATGAAATGATGATCTGTCAATTCATTTGTAAAATATATTAGGAAGAATATATTTCATCATTTGTAGTTTCATACACACTTCTCAGTATGGGTTGCACATTAAACTTTCTTAGATATAGGAAAACTGCACATATGGATTACACATTACACTTGTATTACACATTAGAAACACATTAACTATATCAAAATATATGCATTGCCAAGAAATATTGACAATTTATATTACAACAATATTAGTATGTACATAGACATCAAATGTACACCATATTATTTTAGAAATCTAGGCTGCTTGGGAGGTTTTTGCAATTCCTCCATTTTAGAATAAGAAAACTTGCTATAGCTTCTCTTTCCTTTTCTAGAACCCTCCAGTTCTACAGAAGCTTCATCGGCCATATGTTTTAATTGTTTTTCTTTCTCTTTCACTTTCTTTGAAATATTTATCACTTTTGTATGCAATCTATCTTTTTCTTCTAGGCATTTCTTCAACATCTCTACATTATTATTTTTCTGATTTGAGTGCTCATATTCCTTTCTTTTAATATCATCCTTTGTCCACTTATGGAGTATAGAACATTGCTTCTTCCACAGGTTTATTCTGCAAAGCTTTAATTTGGGATTTCAAATCTTGTATCTCATTATCACATCCCAAATGTAGTGCTTTTCCCTTCTCCAATAGTTTTTGGTGAAGGTCTCTAATTTTGGCCTCCTTCTCCTCTATATTCTTCTTCAATGTTGGATCTGATGAGCCAAATGTGAACTCTACAACATTAATTGTTGAAGCAAGTTCATTTAAGGTCTTCTCTCGTTGTTGCAAGGACTTCTGAAACTGGAGTAAGCTCTCCATAGTTACATCACCTAGTTTTGTAATGCCAAAAAGTTTTGGTGTGATGGCCCATTAGAGGAAATTTGAGGTCTAAAATGGGCCTCCTAAGGAAAATAATAAAATAATAGATAAAATAATAAAATAATAGTTATTAATTTTGGAGGAAGAATGAAATAAACTACTTTTTGTGTTCGTATTTCCGACATATCTCCCTGTGTTTTTACTCAAATTCTAAGCAAGAGAGCTCGTTGGATGCATAATTTAACTCCACATCCAACGAGTACCCATAGTACATACTTTTGATGGACCCCACTACCCAAAAACAAGAAATACCTGAAAAAATGTGATGATGACATCATCATCACATTTTTCGGGTATTTCTTGTTTTTGGGGTAGCGAGGTCCATCAAAAGTATGCAGTGTGGGTACTCGTTGGATGCGGAATTAAATTCCGCATCCAATGAACTCTCCCACTTGAAATTTGAGTAAAAACACAGGGAGATATGTCAAAAATACGAACAAAAAAAGTAGTTTTCTTTTATGACAAATATGCCAATTTAACCATTATGGTTGACTCATTTTGTTGAAATTCTATTGGTTCTTGAATTCCAACTCACAAAATTTATTGTTGCCACATTTTTTTATAAGGCCCATTTTAGACCCCAAATTTCTACTAATGTTTTTACCCTTCGCTTTGGATTCTTTTGTTGTGCTAACCTTTTTACCCTTGATTCTTGATTTTTTTGGTGTGTAGACTTGTTTACCCTCGACTGTTGATTCTTCTGGTGTGCATACCTGTTTACCCTTGACTGTTGATTCTTCTGGTGTGCAGACTTGTTTACCCTTGATTGTTGATTTTGTTCCTCTTCTAACACTTTTAGCCTTGAGAATTGCTGAAATCCATTCAATTCTCTTTTTTTGTAGCAACTCATTTTTGTTTTTAATTGTTTTATTCAATTTTTCCAATCTTTCTTCATATTCTGCAGTCTCATTTTGTTGTTTAATGGTCATTTCTCTCAATGCCCTTTGAAACTCAACCTTCAAACCTACAATAAATGTTTCTTTCTGCTTCAATTCTTGCTAAAGTTTTGCTTCCTTAACAAATACAGTCTCCAGTGGTGGCATGTTAAAAAATTCAAGCCTATTTTTCAGCTCATTTTCAAGTCTCCCTATAGTGTTCTCATCTTTTTTCTTTTGAGCCTGATACATGTCTTTCATTCTTCCAAGGTCAGAAATTGATTCTGCTAGAACTACGGTAAATTTAGAACATTGATCCTTAATAAGTTGATCCTTCTGGCCAATTATTTTTTTAGTTTCCACAATTCTTTTCTCTAAACCTGTAGCACGATGTACCAAATCAAGAATTTGGACATCCTTAGTTATGCACAATTTGTCGCTAGCTTTGCAGGAATCCTCCCACAAGGTAGATTGTTCTTTGAAGTGTACCATTTTATCAAATAAATAAAAAACAAATCTACCATCAAAAGAATATTTGACATGAATTAGGTCTTCATCAATCGTTCGTGAATGATCCATATTATTTTTCACAAATTCCTCCCATTGATCTGCATTTTCATTTCCATGCATTCCAACCAAAGTTGTGATAGCAACATCTTCTTCAAGGGAAAGTGAAGGCATGTTGTTTCCCATGATTTCCATATTGTCCTCTAAAGGTTGGTCGATCTTCTTTTTCTGGTTGAGTCACTCGTTGAAGAAGCAGAGTATGACTGATCTTTCTAGTTTTGGATATCGTTGATAAAGAAATTTGGGCTCAATCCACGCTCAATCAATCACCAAGAACCTTGTCGAAACTATAGAAAATGTGCCGAAAATGCATGAGTTGACCTGTGCATTGAAAGCTGGCATTGGTTTGGTGGGTGTGCAAAGATAGCCATATATCCTCAATATAGAGACGAAAGTTCCTCTAAAATTAAAAATGTTGATATTGCCATGATTTTTCTGCCAAGATAAAAAAATGAAGTATTAATCCACGAATGTTCAAAACATGGAAATATTTCGTGGAAAAATTCAACAAAATGTATTAGTGATATATGAGTGAAGTTCACCATCATCTCTTGGTGTTCTAGCTCATATGAATCAAACTCACATAACTACATCAATAACCATACTGTCAAACATTGCATAGTCAATACTTCTTCAAGGAACAATTATTAAATCTTTAAATTAAAACTTAGGGAAACCCTAAGTTGATTGGTTCCGATTCCATGAAAGCACAAAGTGTTAGATGAATTCTAAGGAAAGATAATCAAGAATTCCAATATTACCAAAAAGAGAGCATATCAATATCAATACACCAATATATTATGAGGATCAATCAACCAATCACCAACTAGGGCATCATCACAACTTTGCATTGCAACACTATATTCTAAAATTAACCAATGTGTTACATGATTCAATGCATTCTTTCCAACTATATTGGCATTTGAAATCCTTTTTTAACATTTAGTTGCAGATAAGATGGTTTATGAGGTGATAATATTGGGAGGTTAGGATGGAGGAAGAGGAATTCGTGGATTACTCAAAGGAGGCGGAGGAAGTTTTCCTGAAATCAATTTTTGGATGTAGGGATGAAGTACTAAAACATTTGAAATTTTCAAGGGTATTGTGGAAATTGAACCCAGTGATAGAACAATTTTACTCACAACAATTATCAATTGATCATGCAAAATCACTCAATTGATCATGCAAAATCACTCACAAAAGAGACTGAAAATGGAGCTGAACACTAAACTGTATTAAATCAGTGTACAATAGCCAACCCTGTAACATGATAGGTTTCTGCATTAAATAATTACATAGGAGATTTGAATGCATGAGGAGGAAATTCGAATCTAGTCAAAAGCAAGCTTACTAAAATTAAGCAATTCCCCCATAGGTGCATAAAGTAGTTTCCAAATCAGTCATGGAGCTCAGGAATTGGAAAAAGCACTTAGGAAAGATAAAGAGTGATGGAATGACAAATCAAACATGCTTTTCAAAGGAGAAAATAGTGGAGGATGTGGAGGACAAAAAACTAGTTCACCTCACCTAGTCAAACTTTCCCAATTGCCTTAAAGCACTGAAAAAGCAGGCAATAAAGCAGAAAAAGCAGAACGGCGCCTAGGAGACCAGGAATAAAGTAGAATTGATTCCTTGAGGTTTCCCATGTGCTACATGAGTCAAAATAGGCAAGTTTGACCACTATGGATAGGAAAATGACAACTTGCATAAGGTGGGACACATGAAACTAGGTAAATAAGACAAAAATGATTAATTTAATGTCTAAGGTAGGTAATTATGGGTTGATTATTCTAACACCCCCCCTTAAGCCTGAATTATGAGTAATATATCAGAAAATTATAGGGCCTAGCAACAAGTATTAGTCACCCTTTACATACTGCATGTCCATTTAAACAAGGAAAGAGGCAAAAACCACATGGGAAAATCCTCCCTTAAACATGGACTGTAAAACAAAATTTGGAAATATTGTCTTCAATCATGCTTCACAGCATGATTAGCAATACCCAGCAGTGATTTGATATTGCTGAAGGTATTCTCACAAAATTCTTTGGTGAATATATCAGCTACTTGTTCTGAAGATGAACAGAAGAGTAGGTGAATGGTGCCATCATGCACAAGCTCTTTGATGTAGTGCATATGGATCTCAATGTGTTTGGTTCTCTGCTTCTGAACTAGATCTTTGCAAATTCAAATGGTACTCTGGTTATCACAGTAGATGGTAGTTGAGTACTCTGATTCGAAGCCACACTCTCCAAGTAAACCCTGCAACCATAAACATTGAGTTGCTGCATTAACAACTCCTTTGTACTCTGCTTCTGTAGATGAGAGTGCAATGGCACTCTGTTTCTTGCTTGACCAGCTGATTGGCCCTTCTGTAAGCATGAACACATATCTTGATGTGGACTTTCTGTTTGTGCTATCACCTGCCCAATCACTGTCAGTAAATCCAATCAAATCAAGATCAGATTTTGCTTTATAGAAGATCCCATGTGTCCTTGTTCCCTGAACAAAGTTAAGGATCCTTTTGGCTGCTTTCTCCCATGTGTCCTTGTTCCCTGGGGGCTTGCTTTAGCCCATACAATGACTTTCTCAACCTGCACACAAGACAAGGGTTAGTAGCAAATCCTTGAGGCTGCTGCATATATATCTCTTCAGTGAGATCTCCATTCAGGAAGGCACACTTTACATCCATGTGATGTACCTCCCATTGCTTTGAGGCTGCAATGGCCAAGGCTAGCCTGATGGAGTCCATCTTTGCCACTGGTGCAAAGGTCTCATTGTAATCTATGCCATGAACCTATGAGTAGCCCTTGGCTACCAATCTGGACTTGTACTTCAGAGGTGAACCATCAGCAGCAAATTTGGTCTTGTAGACCCACTTACACTGAACTAACTTCCTCCCTGGGGGAAGATCCACTAGCTCCCATGTGTTGCTCTTCTGGAGTGAGCTGAACTCTTCCTTCATGGCTGCTTGCCATATTGTATCTCCTGCTGCTTCTTCATATGTTTGAGGATAAGATTCCACCATCAAATATCATTTCTCAGCAAACATAGGATCCTTCATGCACAGACCACTCTCAAATTGAGATCTAGTCCTCCTTGGGTCATTGGGATCCCCAGCTAGCTCTCCTGCTACATGTAGTGTCTTGGCTGCCCATTTTGGCCTTTTAGGGCCGTTAGGGTCTGCAATAAACTCATCACTATCAGACATATCAGAATCAGCATGTTCAACAAACTCTTCACTTACTTTCAGAGTTTCAGGTGGTGAAGAGGTTTCTCCAACTTCCACTACTGCAAGGGGTTCTTCTTGAAACTGAACACACCTTTCGATGAAGGCTTTGTTTTTGCTCAAATTTATCAGTTTTTACCCTTTTGAATCTTCAGAGTATCCAACAAATAGACACTCTTGGATTTGGGGCTACAAAGCCTTTCTCTTTTCTGTTGGAATTCTAGCCCAAGTCCTTGAGCCAAAAATCCTGAAATGGGTCATATCTGTCTTGTGCCCACTCCATGCTTCGAAAGGAGTCATACCATCAAGTTGTTTATGAGGCACCCTATTCTAGATATAGGATGCACAGTTGATAGCTTCGGCCTAGTACTTTGGTGGAAAATTTTTGGCCTCCATCATGCATGTTGCCATCTCCTTCAGTGATCTGTTCTTCCTCTCAGCAACACCATTCTG
>LPNX010576584.1:62077-78677 GCA_001517045.1 Pseudotsuga menziesii | reverse complement strand
GCGATATATCACATATGCGTTATGTAAATTTATATATCGCATATGCGATATATCGCATATGCGTTTTTTAAATTTACATATCGCATATGCGATATATCGCAAGTACGATATAGATCTCCATGAACCTCAGCCTTGTGTTTGGGCTCGGGTTATTCCGAACGTGCCATCAATAACGCATATGCGTTCTTGATTTACACTTCGGAAGTGCGTTTCTGATTTCCTAAGTGGCACCAAAAAGTGGAACCAACTTCGTGCGGGCGCCCTTGGGTCAATTATGGCTATCTCATTTAGCTAAGGCGTGATTTTTGGTGTCCAAGGATACCCGTGTCCAATTCCCCTTAAGAGTGACTTAGTTGGGATGATACCATGTTAAAATTGTTGTGCCATTTAGATCATTGAGCAATGAGTACATAATTATTCATGCAGTAAAAGAGGCATGACAATACACACTAAAAATATCAAATCTCACAAGAAACCGATGAGTATAGCTCAGATAATTATAATAATCATGTTCATTACATAGTATGGTGTTACAATAGTGTTACATAGGAAAAAATTTGAATCATTAGGGATGCATTCGAATCTAGAAACTGGATGTGTTTGTATCGAAATGCATGGCTAACTAAGGATGTTTAAGTCACTATCGAAGTCTAAGTGGTTAACTCTAGATGTCCAAGTATGTCACAAAATCAATTATAATCATTTAACTCAGTGTAGCTGAAGTGGCAGGTTAGAAAAGGTGCCTTATCCACATGCAGCCATGCATAACTGGTGCTAACTAAACTAAAAGTGAACTAACTGAAAGTAATTGAAGAATAACTAATCTTAACTAGTTCCAAGTGACTGAAGGAGGTTGGTGTCGAGACTCCTAGTGGGTCCTAAAATGTAGGGATTGGCCTAAGAGGCACCTAAACTGATGCATGCAAGTGTTGTCAGTGGCATCTAGCCTCTATCAGTGTTCCCCACACTCTAGTGACTGGTACAATTGTGGGCCTTGGAAACAAGGCCATAATTCACCCATATTCAATTTAAAAGATAAAAAATTTGTTGCTTAATAAGCCGAGGAAATAGGGTAAAACCTCATGGGAAACCCCCCCCAGGATAAGTAGTGAATCAGGAAAACAAATTTTGAATTTTTTTTTTTTTAAATTTTGCTACAATTTCCAGCACTATGCAAAAGCAAATATAGTATCTTGGTTCTTCTGTGCAACAACATCCTGAGACTGTGCATGTGAACCTATGAATAAAAAATAAATGAATATATCTAGATAAATATTCCTCTTTGGAAGAAGAAGAATGTGCTCAACTGAATCAAGATTATAGACAGATGCAAGATGAAAATTGGACCCATGTAGAGCAATTGAAATCAACTAATAAGAGATAAAAAAGTTCTTTAGAATTTGAACCATGTGAGGAACACCCAAGAAACTGATATATTGCATCCTTGAACATCAAACCAAGTGATGTAAAATCATCCCCAATTGTTACGAGCAAGTGTCGAGGTGAATGCAAAATGTCTCCATCTTTACTAGTTCTGTGAAGAGATGAGCATGTGATCCAATAGGTAGGTAGAGAAGCCCTCGGACTATGGAGAGCGAATAATTGAGATCCATAATCTCATATATATTATATATAACCAATGATTCACAAAATATAATATCATCAAACTCATAAGAGGAAACTAGCATCAAATCCCCAACAACAAGTTTGAAGAAGACTTGTAGTACTTGATTTTTCACACAAAAATTAATGAGAGAAGCTACAAGATTTACTGAAAGCTCGTGAAACTTAAAACCGAAACCAAACAAGATCATATCAGAACCAAATAAGTTCATATCAGATCAATAATGTGGAATAAATGCAGGTGCTTCATCGTGATGGTAGATGGACAATTTTGTCCTTCTTCAAAACCTTCAGTATTGGTGCATGCAATGATGTAGGAATTTTCTTAAAGCCCAAGATTAATGAGGATTAATGTCCATGAATTATAAAATGAAAAATTATTTCCAAAATATCTATATATACACAAAATATAATAGCATCAAACTCATAAAACAATATTGACATCAAATCACTGGCAGCAACTTCGAAGGAGAGTTGCAGTACTTGATTTTTCACACCAAAATTGTTGAGACCAACTACAAGCAACACTGGAAGCTCTTGAAACTGAAATATTGAACTAATTAATATCATATCAGATCCAAATAATATCATATCAAATATAAATAGGTTCATATCAGATGCAAAGGTAGGCTGCACTGAGATGGTAGATGAACAATTTTCTCCTTCTTTAAAACCTTGAGTATTTGTGTGCGCAATCATGTAGGAATTTGTTGGAAGCTCTATATCAATGAGAGTGAATGGATCACTCCTATAATATGATATTATTTCCAAAATATCCAAATATTTAAAAATTATAATATCATCAAAATTATGAAAGAAAAATGACATCAAATTCCCATCAGTAATTTTGAAAGAGACTTTTGGTACTTGATTTTTCACATCAAAATTGATGAGACCAGCTACAAGAAACACTGGAATCTATTGAACTTGAAAGATTGAACCAAGTGATATCATATCATATCCAAATAAAATCATATCAGATCAAAATATTTTCATGTCATATTCAAGGGTGTGCTCCACTGAGATCGTAGATGCACATTTTTCTCCTTCTTCAAAATTCTGAGTATTGGTGAATCCAATCATGTAAGAAATTCCTGGAAGCTATAGATTAATGAGATTCAATGGATCAATCCTAAAATATGATATTATTTCCAAAAATCCAAATAATTAATTATATGCACGCCAAAAACATCATTAGAGACAGAGAAATCAAATTCTTCTCTGTTTCCTGGAACAATCACTTGTAAACTATGCACAAAATTTATAATAGAAGAATCGCTTGAGAATTTTTGCATAGAATGAAAGGATGTATTGAAACTATAGGGATGTAATGATATAAAATATTTTTACGAAATGTGTCCCTGGAACTCATCTTTCTTTCCAAACAAGAATTCAAGTTTCTCACAAGCTTCTTTGGGAGTCCTCAAACCTTCGACATGGAAGAGGATATATCTAGAAATATGAGTACACAGATAACCAAAAGCTTCATCTAATCGGTTCAAAAACTTGTTTCTCTTAGCTGGATGATGGGGCCCACTCTCCCTTCCCAGTATTATCCTTTGCTAGCCTTGTTTTCCCAATAACAACTTCATATATTCCCTCTAGTCAACATAATTGAAGGGTGTTAGGATCTAAGGTGTGGAATATTGAGAATCCTTAAGTCTCTTGCTAATCAGACAATATCTCCAATCAAGCTACATAGAACTGCAAAAACTAAAAAAAACATTCACACTCTGTTAGAATCATTCCTTCCCTCTCTATATGTACACTCTCTCAGGGTCCATCATGCCCACACCACCACTCTAAATAAATTCAAAGAAAGCAAGGCACTCTTTGCAGTACTTATGTGGAAACCCAGTTGCTTCTGGTGTTCAATGGAGAGTAGACAAACATGAAGCTTGCTTGAAATGCCTCTGATACCATGTTGAAATTGGTGTGTGATTTATATCATCAAGAAATGAGTCCACAATTATTGATGCAGTAAAAGAGTAATGATGATACACACTGAACCAATCAAATCTCACAAGAAACCGATGAGTATAGATCAGATAATTATAGTATCATGTCAATCACATAACTTGGTGTTACAATAGTGTTACATAGGAAAGAATTCAAATCATTAGGGATGAATTCAACCTATCAAATTTATCTAATTGTATTTGACTCCATGGCTAACTAAAGATGTTTAAATGACTATCGAACTCCAAGTGGTTAAATCCATATCTCAAAATAAGTCACACAATTAGTTATAATAATTTAACTTAGTTTAACTAAAGTGGTAGGTGAGAAAAGGCACCTTATCCACATGCATCTATGCATAACTGGTGCTAACTAAACTGAAAGTGAACTAACTAAAGAGTAACTAAGCTTAACTAGTTCCAACTCTAAGTGACTAAAGGAGGTTGGTGTCGGGACTCCCAATGGCTCCTAAAATGTATGGTATCCTAGAATGCACCTAAACTGATGCATTTTATTAATTTTAGTGGCAGGTTGCCTCTATCAGTGTTTGTCGCACTCTAGTGACTCATACATGTGGCCCCATTCGGCCAGGTGGACCTAATGGTACTAGTGTACCCAATAATAAATAAAAGACTCCTAAGTTAGGCTAAAATAATCTAATAAATAGTGTGGTCAAGGGAGGATTATAAATCCCAACAAACCAAATGTAATACACTGAAGCGCTGGAATATTTATTGTTTTAAAGATCTTAATTTATCTTAGGGCACGGAGGAATCAAACCTTTACCCTCATGCTTATAAAGTAGCCACTCTTCCATTGAGCTAGAACCCTTTGAGAATTGGGGAAAGAGGAAATATTAAAACCACGATTGCATCATTTCTAGATTCTAAGAAAAGATAATGAATCCCAACATTGTTTTTGACTCGAGATACCTAAGGAAGTAGTCTGAATGGATATTACCTTCTTTATATATATGCTAACCACTTCAAATATGATGATGTAATCAAGATAATGTAGATATATGTTAGAAAATTCACATTTAGACTCTTAAATATATAATTTCTTATCTTCTAGCGTGGCTAAGATGATCATTCTTACAGAAAAACAATCAAAATGTTGCATTGTATAATTCATCCAAATATTATCAACTCTTGGCATTAAAACATTATAAATGGTATGGAATCTGTTGGCTTCTATATAAGCAACACAAATGTGATAAAACCCCATTCCTTTTTTCATCCAATACTATTGGAGTTTAGTAGGACTCTTTTTAGACGTATTAGTTCCTCCTTTCAATAGTCCTATAACAAAGCTTTATATTTCGATGCTCTAAAAATCACAATAGATGTACGGGTAGAGAAACATATGTGTTTTTTTAAGGTCAAGCTCAACGATGTGTTGCATGCCTCTAGAAAAAGGTAGCTCTTTGGGCATATCCTGAAAAACAATGTTGTATTTCTGAATTAGTTTGGTAACAACCAGAAGCTAGTTCTCAACAAGATGATTTTCTTTTCAATAAAACCAATCCATAGTCCTCGACATGCTTGAGAAAAATAATGGAACTTTGGGGAGTTATTATATCCTAAATAAACGGTGTGATAGTAGTGATCCCTTTTGTTTTCAGTTCTGAGCACACTATGAGATATGTTGGGCACTTCAATGGAAATAAACAACCCTATAATTAAGTTTGAGCATCAAAGTTAAAATTATGAACATTTTGAGAGAATTTTGAAGGTCAAAAGTACTAAAACACCTCAGTTCTCAATTCTATAAGTTATGGGTGCATAAACAGAGGTAAAAGGGCTTAATCTCCTCCAAAACAGCTATAAGTATACATGGATAGAAAATGTTTCAAATTTTATGACTACTATTAGTCCTAATTTAAGGGTTAGAATTGGTGTTAAGCTAATTGTACCCTTGAGAACTATTTTGAGACTTGATAATGGTGATATTCATTGTTATCAAAAATTCAAGATCAGGATTGATTATGTAAATGTTTTCCTAGACTATGTTTCCATCTACCATGACTACATCCAGTACTAGAAAATTACTTCTTACTCCCCCACAGGTTCCTCATAATGTTTCTTTACGTCTGAATTTAACCTAGAACAATTCATACTTGGTCATAATTAGAGATTTAGGTGTCTTTGTTTCTATTGTTGTTAAACAAGTTCCTATAACTTTGTTAAGCCACTCAAAATTTTGATTTAACATAGAGAGCCCAAAATTCATCTTTCATTCCTAGGAACCATGTTGCTTCTATATTTATGTTCAGAAAACTCAGGATTCAACCAAAGGCTGTCCAAAAAGGATCTAAGTAGCCACCCATGCACATATGGGGGTAATATTTTGTGACATTTAGTGGGTAATAGAGGTTAGGTGTCATCAATCGGGGTTAGCTAGAGCACACATGAATTGGACCTAGGCTTAATATGGATCTTGTTGAATTGCTTCAACATGGTGGCTAACACATGTAAACATGATGTTGGTTCCTTGGCCTAATTCAACACGGATTCAACATTTGTCAATGGGAACCTGTTTTATGGCTAATACCTCTAACATCAAGCATTGAGGGAAACACTTTTCTACAATGGGTGAATTGTTATAACCTTTTGTAGGGATGCAACGAACAGAGAAAGGGCCCATAATATTAATAACAATGAGGTCATTCAATGTAAGGTGCTATAGGTCCATTATGTAGATATTGTCAAATAAATCTAATGGGGCATCAATAAACAAGGTCTATGAGGTAGGTAGGAGGTTTCTAGGGTTAGAGCACTCTTGTGATTTATAAACAAGGATGGATTACTCCTATTGAAGCATGGGTGGATAGATATTGTAAATGGATTTTAGCTGATAGGAGGTTTCCCCCTATAAGAGGAAAGTGAATAGGAGTTGATTATATCCATAAAAGGATCAATTGTAAGTTGTTACCCTAACTCAAGTGTTTGAAATTAATAAGCATGGAGATTATATGATCTCATTGTGTGTGCATTATATTTTTATCTATAAGGTATAGTTCTACAATGTCAAGGTTAGGAAGATAGGAACTTGATTGCTTTTAAAATATATCGAGAAATTTGGAGTTGTGAAATATGATTAAGCAAGTGTATGCGCAGGAAACATAGTAGTTTTGACCAATATCGAGCAAGGGGGTCTCAATTTAGGGTTTGGATTAGTTGATATAAGGATGTTTGGATGGTACACATATGTTTTTTCAGTATTTTAAACAAAAAGAGGATTTTGAGAAAAACTTTATCCTTTAAACGTCCATTGGTAATTTCATCAATACTTAGGATAAAATAAAAGATATTTTATTACTCATTGTCAAAGTCATTTTTACCTACAATGAATGTGATGTTGATTTCATTCATACCAAGAAAGGTATCGATGAAAGTATCTAAAAAAGTATCAAAATATAACTGATACTTTTTTTTGAATTGTTGGATAATGAAAAATTGTTTTAGACATTGTGCAATATGGCTAGTGGTAACGAATCTTGAATGGATTTCCTCGCAAATTCCATTAAATTTCTTATAAGTTATGTTTCTCTTCTGCATATACCAAGAAGTTACATAGGTTCATGAATATAGAAGTTTCAAATCATAAATCTATTTCCTAAATACAGCATGGAGATTTTGCTACAAGTTTGGGACGGGGAAAAGGAAAAATTGGATTATCATTCATAGATTAACTCGATGATATCTAAAGGAAGTGTTGACAAGAGAAATATCTCAATGAGTATTAACATGAATATTTGATATTTTTGAATGAGGTGCACCATCAACTGAAGTAACTCTTGTAGTTAATGTTTTGTTTTGCAATTTAAGTTACTATTCCAATTAATGTTTGCTTTGAATATATTTTGGTCTCAGTCTCTATGTGTTGACACAGTAATGTCGATAGGGGTTCACTCCAAAGATATGTTGATGCCCATCGACCCAAGATCCCTAAATATCATCTCGGACATGTTTTTCCCTATCTAGAAACATGTGTGAAGCAGTTGCAATCTCACCATAGATGTATAAGGGAGGGCTACAGGAAAAACATATCCGCAGAAGGAATAGGACTTTAACACTTCCTCTTACCGTATTGTAGTTTCATTAAGTTATCCATGGTGCAAGCGCATCATTCATAAGACCTACTTATCATCATTCATAATAGGCACAGACATTACAACAACATAATTCATATTCATTTAACTTAACGAAGAGATAAATATATGTTAACACAATGCACACAGAAAGACTTTGCATCATTAATATTTAAGCATGTAAATTCATAGATCGCACCATCAATAAGTTTGCACATTTAAAACAAATTTAAAAAACTAAATCTAAACATAGGTTTTGTGCAAAAATGAGTAAACTAAAGGGAAGTTTCCAAATTATGGTATAGTTTGGGAGATTTAGAGTATTCTTCATAATACATTTTGTCATATATAATATCTTTACAAAGTACATCCCAAATTGAACTAGTTAGTTGATTATTATGCAATGCTATTTAAATACAATTATGTTACAATATAGATCACAACTTACTAATAAATATGCCACTTTTCATGCATTTCCTAATTTGTTACATTCAAAAGATCAAATTGGACTAGTATTTTTCAAATTTAGCATAAATGTTTGGATTCTACGTAGGTGTTAAAACTAATTATACATAATTCAATTTAAAATAAAAAAATTAAATGTTAAAAATAAAATCTTTAAAACATTAATGAAAAATCCATATCTTTTAGATGCCTAAAGAATATAATATGCATCACACTTTCTATTTTGTATGCATCACTATACTTAACAACTTGTAACACTTGAACATCAAATTCCAACTTAGCCATGAAAGTTTCACTTATAGCATGGTGTTGAAACATAAGTTTGGCTTATAGCATGCTGTTTAAACAAATGGTTAGTGATTCAATGTGAAGAGGGTTGGTTTTAAACCTTCAAAATAGTGAGAGATGAATTCAACTCCATCTTTACTATGCTTAAAAAAGGATTTGCAAATTCCATGTGAATGCTTCTCATATGTTTTTAAAATCCTATTTAATTGGTTATAATCATGTATGTAGATATTTTCAAGCCACTCAAACTTGAGGATTTATCATATGGACAATACGAAATGGCTGAAGATCTATAAAAATACAGCAACATTTAGAAAATTTCAGTCTCCTTAAAAAATGATTTCCAACACATTTGAAGCATAACATAATTACATATAATTTATAGTTCAAAAAAGAAAACACACATCGGAATTTAGATTATTGAGGTTAACCAAGATGCAACATGTTTCTTAATTAGAAAATCAAAAATATGATGGCTTCCAAATATACATCAAATATAGAAATTGCAACAACCATTGAATCTATTTGTTTGATTTAAAGTTTACATATATGAATTGTAACCCAACCAGTTCATAAGTTTCAGAGTTACTACTAGAGCACTTCTCTAGGCTAAGAGACTTACAAAACTATACCATAAAGCTTATTTCCTCTTAAGCTAAGGATATAGAATTTTGTAACTAGTAAAAATTCCTTATTGTTGAAGAGATTGATCTATTATATCAGTCATTTAATTCAATCAAACAACATACCACATTTTATCTATTTTCCAAGTATCACTGGAAAATAAATTCTGAGAATTAAGCTTTCTAATACTTTCCAACTAATAATCCAGTAAAGCACATAAGAATGATCATCTTACCCAGGGCAAATCAGAAGCCAACTCCATGACTTTGCAGTTAAACTGTAAACACCTAAATCCATCCTTATATTGGCATTGAAGCACTCCCAGTCCCTTACACCCACGAACTCAAACCACTTATTCGAATGCCAAATCCTCCCTACTTCCTCCCACAAAATCAAACCACTTATTAGAATACCAAATCTTTCCTACTTCCTCGCACATCACTGGAGGCATTCTTGGAATCTCTGACCACGATACCTTGAAACAGGAGCAAGAGTCCACGTTTACCTTCAGAAGCTCCGAGATAAGTACCTGCTTTAGAATCCTCCCATGGTTTTCCAATAGGAAGCTTGCCAGTAAAATCCATGAACCGCAAGAAACCAGGTGATGACAAAAATTAGGTATATCTAGCATCGGAGCAAAGAGGGCATTGCCATTATGTAGATTAACACCAACAATTCCTTACACCCTGGTAACATCCGACACCCCTAATAGAACTTGGCCTCACAATATAAGTAACAACCATCACTGAAAACCATTCTCCATGGAGCTACGCACAGATTCTCAAGGATGCAAATGAGGTCAATCCAAAAAGGATTTAAGTAGCCACCCATGCACATATGGGGTAACATTTTGTAACATTTAGCGATTAATTGAGGTTAGGTCTCATCAATCAGGATGCCTAGGGCATACAGGAATTGGACCCAGGTTTATGATGGAGCTTGTTGGAATGCTTCAATACGTGGCTAACACTTGTAAACGTGGCGTCGGGGTTAGCTAGGGCACAAGGGAATTGGACCCAGGCTTAAGATGGAGCTTGTTGGACTACTTCAACATGGTGGCTAACGCTTGTAAATGGGAGGTTGGATCCTTGACCTAATTCGACATGGATTCAAAATTAGTCAATGGGACCCTGTTTAATGGCTAAAATCACTAACATCAAGCATTGAGGGAAACACTTTTCTACAAGAGGTGCATTTTTATAACCATTTGTAGGGACACAATGCACAAAAAAAGGGCACAGAATATTAATAACAATGAGCTCAGTCAATGTAAGGTGCTATAGGTCCACTATGTTTGTAGATATGGTCGAATAAATGTAATGGGATGTCAATAAAGAAGGTACATGAGGTAAGTAGTAGGTTTCTATGGTTAGATTTCTGTTGTGATTTATAAACAAGGATGGATTACTCCTACTAAAGCATGGGTGGATAGATATTGTAAATGGATTTTAGCTTATATAAAGTTTCCCCCTACAAGAGGAAAGTGAATAGGAGTGGATTACATCCATAGAATGATGGATTGTAATTTATCACCCTAACTCAAGGGTTTGAGATTAATAAGCATGGAGAGTTTATGATCTTATTCTATGTGCATTATATTTTTAGATATAAGGTATAGTTCTATAATGTTAGGTTAGGAAGATAGGAAATTGAAAGCTTTAAAATATATCGAGATATTTGGAGTTGTGAAATATGATTAAGCAAGCGCATGCAAAGGAAACATAGTAGTTTTGACCAATAACGAGCAAGCGGGTCCCAATTTAGGGTTCGGATTAGTTGATATAAGGAAGTTTAGATGATAAAAATACCTTTTTTCATTATTTTAAACAAAAAGATGATTTTTAGAAAAGCTTTATACTATAAACACCCATTGGTAATTTCAGCAATAGTTAGGATAAAATCAAAGATATTGTATTGCTCATTGTCATAGTCATTTTTACCTTCAACTAATGTGATATGTATTTCATTGATAGCAAGAAAGGTATCGATGAAACTATATAATAATGTATCAAAATATAACTGATACTTTTTGTTTGAATTGTTGGATAAGGAAAAGTTGTTTTCGACATTGTGCAATATGGCTAGTGGTAAGGAATGTTGAATGGGCTCTTCTGCATATACCATGAAGTTACATAGCTTCATGAATCTAGAACTTTCAACTCATAAGTCTACTTCCTAAATAGAGCATGGAGGTTTTGCTGCAAGTTTGGGAGAGGGAAAAGAAAAAGTTGGATTATCATTCACACATTAAGTTGATAATATCTAAAGGATGTGTTGACATGAAAAATATCTTAATGAGTATTAAGATGAGTATTGGATATTTTTGAATGAGGTGCACCATCAACTGAAGTAGCTCTTGAATTAATCTTTTGTTTTGCAATTTAAGTTACTATTGCAGTTTATGTTTGCTTTGAATATATTTTGGTCTTGGTCTTTGTGTGTTGACACAGTTTTGCCGATAATGGTTCACTCCATATATATGTTGACACCCATCGACCCAATCTCCCTAAACATCATCTTGGACATGTTTTTCCCTGTTTAGCAACACCTGTCAAGCAAGCCCAGTCTCACCTGAGATGTCTTAGGGATGGTTACAGGAAAAAAATATCCGCAGAAGGAAGGGGACTTTCACACTTTCTATTACGCTATCGTAGTTTCATGAAGTGATCCATGGTTCATGAGCATCATTCATAAAAACCTGATTATCATCATTCATAATAGACGTAGACATTACAACAACATATTTCATATTCATTTAACTTACAGAAGACATCACGATATGTTAACCCCATGAATATGGAAAGACTTCACATCATCAAGATTCAAGCATGTAAATTCATAGTTCACACGATCAATAACTTGGCAGATTTAAAACAAATTAAAAAAAAAACATAGGTTTTGTGCAAAAATTAGTAAAATTAAGGAAAGTTTCCAAATTACGGTATAGTTTGGGAGATTTAGAGTATTCTTCAAAATAGATTTTCTCATATATAATAGCTTTACAAACTACATGCTAAATTGATCTAGTTAGTTGATTATTATGCAATGCTATTTAAATACAATTATGTTACAATATAGATCACAACTTACTAATAAATATGCCCGTTTTCATGCATTTCCTAATTTGTTACTTTCAAAAGATCAAATTGTACTAGTATTATCCAAATTTACCATAAATGTTTGGAATCTAACTAGCTATTAAAACTAATGATAAGTAGTCCAATGTAAAATAACAATTTTTTAAACCTTAAAAATAAAAGCTTTTAAACATTAATGAAAACCTATATAGTTGCATTCTAGTCCATCTTATCATACTTACTAAAGGCCTTGCAAATTCTATGTAAAGACTTGTCCATATCCTTTAGAAATGTAAAGAATACAATTTGTAAATTCCATGTAAATACTTCTCCATGTCCTTTAGATTCCTAAAGAATACAATATGCATCACACTTGCTATTCAGCATGCATGAGTGTGCTTAATAACTTGTAACAGTCGAACATCAAATTCCAAATTACCCATGAAAGTTTGGCTCATAGCATGGTGTTGAAACAACTAGTCAGTAATTCAATATGAAGTAGGTTAGGTTTTAAACCTTCAAAATAGTGAGAGATGCATTCAACTCCATCTTTATTATGCTTAAAAAATGAGTTGAAAATTCCATGTGAATGGTTCTCATATCTTTTTAAAAGCCTATTTAATAGGTTATAATCATGTATGCAGATTTTTTTGATGCCATTCAAACTTCAGGATCTATCATATGGACAATAGCAAATGGCTCAAAATCTATAAACATACACCAACATTTAGAAAAGTTCAGTCTCTTTAAAAGATGATTTCCAACACATTGGAAGCATAACATAATTACATATAATTTATAGTTCAAAAAAGGAAACACACTTCAGAATTTAGATTATTGAGGTGAATGAAGATGCAACATATTTCTTAATTAGTGAATGAAAAATATGATTGCTTCCAAAGTATATCAAATAGAGCAATTGCAACAACAAAGGAATCTATTTTATTGTTTTTCATTGTTATTGAAGGGCATCCATATGTAGAAATTGAAAACTGCATAACATACTTTGATTTAAAGATTACATATATGTCTTGTAACCCAACCATTTCATAAAGTTCAGATTTACTTCAAGAGCACTTATGTAGACTAAGAGACTTACAAAACTATACCATATAGCTTATTTCCTGTTAAACTAAGGATATACAATTTTGTAACTAATAAAAATGCCTTACTACTGAAGACATTGTTCTACTATATCAGCCATTTAATTCAAACAAGCAACAGACCACATTTTATCTATTTTCCAAGTATAACTAGAAAAAGAAAATCTACCACCTATCATCTAAAGTCTTTTGGAAAGTTCCTTTAAAAATCACAAAGTTATGACCCAATTCCTTTGAATAAAGGAGACTTTCCTTCTTCGTAGTAGTTGTGAAAGAGAATCCCCTTCTTCCTTTAATTACATCTAAACATGATTCTTCCTTAATTCCGTGTAAACACCAAAAATGAGATTTAAGCTTTCTAATCCTTTCCAACTAATAATCCAGTAAAGCAACTTATATTTCACCCATCACCCAGTAAATAATCAGTTTTAAATCCCATACTTGAAATGAGAAAATATCACAAGGTTTGAAGTTTGGAATAAATTTGAATAAAAATAACATAGATATGGCATAAATCAATTAGCAGCCATGCCTATTGAATAAATCAATTAGCATAAGTATTAGACATGCCTATTGAATCTTGTAATAACCCTGTTTATTTAACAAATTATCAATCTTTTGAAAGTCATATCTGGTTAAATAAGTTTAAATTTGATTTCAAATTATTTAAAATCACCATTCTTCAAAAATAGTGATTAGAAGATAAAAAACTTCTTTTCATTGTTTCCTTGGAAGTGTGGAGGACCAGAAATAGCGTCAATTTTGCTTTGTAGAAACTGTGGATTGAAGCCATTCTCGTGAGGAAGTTGTTCATTGAATTAGCATGTCGACAAAATGCTCTCCTAAGGTAAAGTTGTTCCTTACTATTTCATTTGATTATCTTGTTGTTTTCATAGAGGGAGCTGCTTGAAGGGTTTTTGTGGAGAAGGTTTGTTTATTAAGTTGGGAAAGAATACTACTCTAAAGGTTGCTTGAAGCCTTAGTTGGATCCAATACTAGGGCAGAATTGGTGGCTTTATGGGATTACTTTATCTAGCCAGAAGTTGGGGCCTGACTGCTTTGCAAGTCCTCGGAGACTCTCAAGTAGTGGTTAACTGGGCCTCCGATAATGCACAATTTCGTTTTATGGTGTTGCATCATTGGCTGGAAAATACAAAGATTCTTATGGAACACTTCTCATTCCAGCACATTTGCAGAATTTATAACGCCTAGCTGATAATCTTCCACAGAATAGATTTATGTCCACTTGACCGTTTCATTTCTTATAAGGTCTTCTTTAAAGGGAAGATCCTCGCTGAAAGTTTTTTAAAGATGGTTCTTGTGAAGCTCTTATCCATGTGATTCGGGTGAGGATAGTTATACTCTTTCTTGAAAGCAAGTCTTTTAGGTGTGAAGATTCGGCAGCTATCTACATCCCTGTCCAACTGACCATAACCGGCCTTTGACAATGCTTGCTTATGGAGACGGATCAGACTTCTCTTTCCTTTTCATTGAAACCGTATGGGCGTTTTCAACGGGTTTGTGTTTTGCTTTATGCAAGGTAGCTGTATTCTCTGATTCGTATTGCAATTTACCTGTTAACTGTTATAGGATTGTGATATTTTGAACCTGGCTGACTGCAGCGTCGGTTACAGACTTTTTGAAACATTATCTTGATAGCTTGGTGAAGGCCAAAGACAGGGTCCATGGTCTTTTATAATAAAAAACTATATTTTTCCCGTGAAAAATAAATATAAAAATGAACCTCATAGACAGTCTGTCAAATTGCACAGACTCGGTATCTGAAAGGGTAGCGATTCAAAAGCAGAAAATTAGATACAATCTAATTTTAGATGCCCTTTCTTTATGTTACGAATTTTGGACCTTAAAATGTCATAAAATGAAAATTGGAATGAAAATGTCAAGATTATGTCTAAAAAAAATATAAAAATGAACCTCAAAGACAGTGTGTCAAATTGCAGAGTCTATATCCGAAAGGGTAGCGATTCACCAGCTGAAATTTGGAAACAATCTAAATCTACATGTCCTTTCTTTATGTTGCCAATTTTGGACCTTAAAATGTCAAACAAGAAAAAATTGAATGAAAATGTCAAGATTATGTCAACATAGAAAGCAATTGTAGGTAGAAATCGAATGTATTTAATGATTTGACAGCAATAATACCAAAAAAGAGATCAATGATTTCAAGATTTGAAACTAAGAAATTAATTTCATCAAAATTCCACCTAGAAATCTAATGTATTGAATGATTTGACAGCAATAATACCAAACAGGAGATCAGTGATTTCAAGATTTGAAACTACGAAATTAATTTCATCAAGAGCATCAGAACATTATCAGAGCATTTTTTAATGATTTGACAGCAACAATACAAAAGAGGAGATCAGTGATTTTAAGATTCGAAACTAAGAAATTAATTTCATCTAGGAGCATCAGAATATCCTGAGAGCATTATTATTGCAGAAGATTAAGTTAAGTGGGACACAGTAATGGATAACACTTACCGTTCAGTGGAGTTTCATATCAGGTCTTGGTTCAAATGAAGAAATCTGCATTCGGTAAGAGTCACAGTTTGGCTAGGCAGGACAAATCGGAAGCCAACTCCATGACTTAGCAGTTAAACTGTAAACGCCCACATCCATCCTTCCCTTGGATTTGAAGCACACCCAATCCCCTACTCCCACAAACTCAAACCACTTATTCGAATGCCAAATGCTCCCTACTTGCTCGCACATTAGTGGAGGCATTCTTGCAATCTCCGACCACGATACATTGAAACGGCAGCGGGAGTCCACGTTTACCTTCAGAAGCTCCCAGATAATTACCTCCTTTAGAATAGGAAGCTTGCCAATAAAATTTGTTAACCGCAGGCAACCAAGCGAGGGTATAAATTAGGTATATCTGGCAACGGAGCAAAGAGGGCATTGCCGTTTTGCAGACAAACACCAACGATGCTTTGCACCCCATGTCCGGCACCCCCGAATAGAACATGGCCTCACAATATAAGTAACAACCATCACTGAAAACCATCGTCCACGGAGCTACGCGCAGATTCTCAGCAATATACGTTTCTGTACTCCATGACTTCTCATACGAATCGTAGATTTCAAATTTTTGTAAATTAGGGTTGGTGTCCCTACGTACCCGTACCTGTTCGCGGTGCTGTCGATCGCATACGCAACCACTTTGTAAGTCTGTCGATTACCGTCACTTTCCCCTGCCACTATTCCTTTGGTGAGCTTGGTTCTCATAGATGATGAGTTGGGAAGTAATACTGACCTTCCTGTCAGAGGGTTGCAGACGATTAGGTCTTTGCAATCAGAAAACTCACCAAGTAGAGCATTGCGTTTCTGTTCGAGAAGCAATAG
>LPNX010576584.1:36853-61851 GCA_001517045.1 Pseudotsuga menziesii | reverse complement strand
TTCCACTGGTAACCACTTCAATATCTCATTTTGCACATCATCTGGCAATTCAGAGAATAAGCTGTACTCTAGCTTATTCAATACCTCCTCTTTCACATTATCTTACAACTTTGAGAATAGGCTGTCGTCTCGCTTATCCATGGCTCTGGACTCTAACTAGATCTAAAGAGAACAAACTGAACCAAAGAGAAACAACTGTTCAGAGGGTTCAATATAAGTCTTACTTTATAAGACTCAGTTGAATCCTTAGAAATAACACACGAAACTACTTAGTTTATAGGGACCGTATTTCAATTTGCTCAGATTTAACTTTCCTTTTTTTGGATGGATGGATTGTTATATGAATTAGTAAAGGATGATGACGAATTAGTCAACCAAGATTATCAAAGGATTATGATGAATTATTGAACAAGTTAATAAGTGGACTAAATTATAAAGATCGTTACTATAAATTGGACCAATGAATCAAATTATAAAAATGGTTACTATAAATTACGGGGATTCACCTTGTTGACTAATATCTTATCACTTGCATTCATAGTTTTTTTTTTTTTAAATGTGAAAAACAAGGTCAATATATTGTAGGCATTGGGGTGGTATGGAGCATTTGTAGGTATTGGGGGTATAAAAAAGGTTTCTAGTGAGAATAGTAATCTATAATAAAAGTAGGGTTTTTTTAATTCGAAATATGTATTGGGAGGAGGTCTCAACAAAATGACTTTTGTAGGTAATTATCAATATCTAGTGAAATTAGAGGTATTATATAATATCCCATAAACAATGAGGTGTAATACGGTTTCATAAACAAGGCACTATGATGGCATAATTTCATTTTTTTAGGAAGTAGAGCAGTTAATACAAATTCAACCAATTCTCACATAAATTATTCCCCTTCTTTAGGACTTTTACCAACACCTATAGTTTCACTTAAGTAAAAGAAAATTTGACAACATAACTTTTCCTTTAAAGTTGGCCACATGGCATATGGAGAAGACACAACCATTCTGGATTATTCGGCTGACCCCTGGTAGGGTGAGCCTATTTTTCTTGCCTCGATAAACCCAATAGTAGACAACTATTCTTTACCTCTCCACAACCACCGGACGAGTTGCCAGCTAGAAGCTCCTCCATAGCTACAGGAGTTATGGACAATAGGGCACACTATGAACCCTTGTTTTTCCCGCCAACACTAGATGCAACCATCTCACTTTCACCGCGAGCGATTTTTGCAATTGAGCCAGACCTTGGGAGCCTGCACACATCTTTCTTCCCTTCTCCGGTAGCTTGGGTAACAAACAACGCTTTTTTTGCACCAGGCTCAATAGGGTTTTTTTCTCCAGCAAACGGGGCTAGTAGTGGAGAACCCTACTCACCAGACCCTGTCTCTTTTCTGCTAGAACAGACCCTACCGCATCTCAAGGATCTATGGGAAGAGGGATGTCCCCAACCCTTTCCCTTACACTTTGATCATCTTCCTATGGAATCATTTCCCACGGAAGAAGACCTCAATATGCCATATTTTATAACCTTTATGTTATAGCCAACTGATATTCTCGAAACCCTTTGAGGGTCTGGTAAAGACACCAGCCTCAACATCACGACAGAGGGTTCCTTGGAAGAAAATGATGGGGCAAAAAGAAACCCTAAGCACAAAAAGAAGATGATATTCTTGGCCACAAGCAGAGGAACCCTAAACCTAATTTGCAAGGTAGATATTTCTATAGAAGAAGTAGAATATATGGAGGAGCTCGTTCTTGTGGGAAAGATTAGGGACAAAAACCCTAGTGACAAAGAAATGGAGGTATGGGTGTTTAAAAACTGGATGGGACTCATTCATGATGAAGCAGAGGCGGATGCTCTATCAAAAGGATGGTTTAGATTCACATTCAACAAAAAATAGGAAGCAGAGCCAATCCTGAACCAAAACTGGTTCTTCAGCTCGGTGCCCATTTTTCTAAAAAAAATGACACCCTTGTTCAATGCCGATACTGAGAGGCTAGATAAAATATCGGTTTGGGTATGTCTGTTGGGCCTCGCACTAGAATTTTGGAACCTAGCCTCGTTGAAATACCTTGGCAATGCCATTGGGGCTTTCGTGGAAGTGGATTTATCTTTCCTGAAAACCCACCAGAAGTTTGTGGCAAAAATTTTGGTATTTATATTCACACAGAGGTCATGAAGCACATAAACCTAATCTAGGGATTTGCAACTCGTAAAAGAATATCGGACTATGAGGTTCTTCCTTTCAGGTGCCATTGTTGTCACAAAGTAGGGCACCTGGTGAAGAAATGTCATCTGGATCCTCCCCTAGTATTCACGCGGAAGAGGAGGCTCTCCAAGGAGGGAAAGCCATAGGTCACAGGGATGACAGAGGCAGGGTTGATAGAAGATGGTGTAGGTAAACCCTTGTACATTCCAGAAGAATAGGGAGGGCCCATACCAGAAGGTGGCTTAGCTTCTCCTTGTCATCTCTCAGGTATGTCTCTTGTTCTTTCTTTAAAAGAGAAGTTAAATGATTTGAATTTAAATGATTCTACACCGTCATAGTCTTCTATCCCATAAGGGAAACCCTCCCCGTCTCCCTCACAATTTTCTCCCTCCCCACCTCCCCCACAAGATAAACCCTCCTCTCCTATTATGAACCATCCTCCCATGATCACCTCACGTTCTTCTCAGTTTGGGCCACCTCTTGCCACCTCCTCTCCGATCAGATTCCATCTCAGATCAAGGGACATCCCTGCATGAGCCAAACCTTCATGAGCCCTCCTTTGACTAGGCTCAAATCCTATCCTTCTAGTAAGAGGAAAGGGATGGGGCATGCTTTCCTATCTCTATTGTTCACAACACAGAGCTCTTCAAGACCTAGAAAATGGAAAGAATAAAACTCTTTTTGGGGCACTGAGAGCAATGTAGGCCCTAGAAGGAGTTCCCAAATGAAACTCCTCTCCCTCAATTTCAGGGGTCTGGCAAGTTCCTGGAAAACAATTTCCACAAAGAGGATGATACACGTCCAAAAACCAGATGTCATCCTCCTGTAGGAAACCATAGGATCAAAACTTGAGGTTTCATCTATGTTATCTTCTATCATAAGAACTTTTTCTTTCTTGGCATAGAGTGCAAAAGGGAACTCAGGAGGTCTAGAAATACTAATGGAACCCCTCCTCCCTACGCTTTATAAACTCTTGGGGAGCCTTGCTCAGCATGGGGGTTTAAAGTTTCTAGGCAAAAGAAAATTTACATCTGATCATCCTAAATAACTATGGGCCTTACAACAATATATTCTCATTCTAGGAATTGGTGCAAGCCTTCCAGTTACTAAAGAGAGAAAATATGGCGATTGTTGGTGAATTGAACTTCACCCTTGGAATCCATGACATCTTGGGACCAAAATCTAGAACAGAGCCTCTGGCCACTTTCTTTAACAACATCCTTCAGAATCTCAAGTTGGTGGACCTAGATCCGCAAAAATTCAAGACAACTTGGACAAATAGAAGATCTGGGGACGATCAAATTGCAAAAAGACTAGATAGATTTCTCTTGGGAGAAATCTTGATCGAAAATGATCTGATGTTTAAACAATGGGTATACCGAGGAGTTGACTCAGACGATGTGCCCATCTGTTTGGAAATTTTGAGAAACTGTAAAAGGCTAGCCAACCCGTTCAAATTTTGTGCATCTTGGCCAAAAAATGAGGAAATCCTTAGGCTCATTCACACAAACCGAATTTCCTATGTATAACACACTTGATCACATGGTCCTACTCACTTTGCTCAAAACCTTAATCGAATCAAATGCATCTTAAAGTAGTGGGCCAGGAACTAAAAAAATTAGGATGATCAAGATCTTATTTAGATTAAGGAAGAATTGGTAGAAATACATAACTCTGAATGGGGGGCGTTTCTCACACGGGGAGATAAGGAAAGACTAGTTTCCCTTGAATCCAGCAGAAGAAATGTAACATACCCCTTGTACCTCAATGCCTTTATATGTGAAATAAAGGCAAATTTTTTGTTTTGCTGTTACTACAAAATGATTCAATCATGTTAGTGGCAGATTTTACGTGGCATTCCATATAAAATATGTCCAATCAAATTTATTAATGTGCATTGTAAAACAATCATTCGAGAATTTTCCTTATTGTAAATCCCTTAAATTATAACCACAAGCATTTCTTCGTCACAGTGCTTCAAAAAATACTAAAGAAGAGACTAATATCATTATGATGGCAAGTATTTAAACCATTCTAAGTACATAACACAATGCAAGGGAAGAACATGAGAGACAAATACCAAGGAGACACCAATGTACGTAGTTCACCACAAACTCAGGGTTACGTCCACCAATCCGTCGCGTTATATAAAATTATTTTCCAAAAGGTTGGTTACAATCTGCAACATTCTGTTGCCATATTTTTCTTTTGTTATTCTCCTGGACTCTCCTTTCGAGAGCATTTTTAAAATGATGATGCAACTCCCCAATATGATGGAGGAGGGTGTGCTTCTAGGCACAACCAATCCTTACATTTGAGTTCAAGTGTGACACAATAATCCATACTAGACTGTAGAGTGTGCATATAGTTCCATTTTTTAATTAAAACAATACTTTCCTCATCTATATTAGATACTCAGGATTATCCAGCTGCAAATTACACTTAACACCTATAACCGTCGATGAATTTTATAATTTAAAACAATAATTTCGTCAGCAGAACTATCTAGATGCAAAATTTCACTTAACACCTACACTCCTCCATTTATATTAGGAAATAAAAAATATCTACAAAAGAAAACGTCCCAATGCTTACCACACTTAAATCTGGGATTAAGTCTACATAGCATGCCCACACTGCCATTGCTCAAATACACATGCCACATAAGGAAAAAAACCCTCAAGAAAACATTTGCATCAACTCTGGGTCTATAACACGGTTTAAGTAAAACAAAAATGTATCAGCAATGGATTTATGCATTCAAGCCATCCAATGGTTATGGATCAAATCGAATCCAAGAATTTCGATATTTAAGGATCTAAACAAAGTCAAAAGAAAAGGCAATAACCATGGATCAAACACATTCAACAATCAATGATCTAATAAGTTTATGGACTGAAAAACATCGTCATATCTATCCCATAGCTGTGGGACAAAACACATTAAAAATAAAGGACAATAGATCTAATCCAGAATTGATCCAACCACGGATTATTGGGTGGCATGCAACTCTACAATACCTGAACGCATTCAAACCATCGACAACATAAATCAAAACCATTATCAATCCAGGGTAAGCAAACAGAAATCACTGCGTATGTATATATCAGGTCCTTTTACAAATCAAACATGGTATAAGGTGATCACGATTTATAACTATATAAATATGTTCATCATTCCAATCACAGGAAGATAGAGATAAATAAATCACATGAAACATGGTAAGTTTTAGCTCATAATACTACCCGGCATTCAAATCCAATTAGTGTAAAAGAAAACACAAGAAACATAATAAATATGAGTAATTTGCGAATGAAAGTATAATATCAAATTTAACGAAAAATTATGTATTTCAAGATTTCAAAGACGAGCCTCTGCAGATCATCGCATTCGCATTAAAGATTAGAATTCTAAGAGACGTCAACATTTTAGCAGATTTAAAGTCTCCAAAAATGGAATAAAATCTTGCTTACATGATAGGTAGAGGTCGCAACTCCGAATACAAAGTCCTTGGGGAATTTGTCTCTGCTAATTCCTTTGACATCTTTGATTTCTTCCTCATGGAGATCGAGGCCAGTAGGAGCTTCGATAGTAGGCGCCATGGCTTTCTTGACGTTCGAACAAAATAACAAATGGTCTAATTAAACCATTGAGGAATCATCCAACGCCCATGACATACCAATATAGATCTGCACTGTTCAGATCGGATGCACTCACCGGGCATATAAACAAAGAAAAAAGCACACCAAGAGTTCAAGTCCGGGATATGACCTTCCCCAGGCATCCTTGTGTGAGGAGAAGAGCCCTGTGTTTTCACTTACTGGTCACGTTCCCCTTTTCCCCTTCTTCCAAAACACATGTAGAAGAATTTCCCCTTTTCCATGAAATCACAACATAAAAATGATCTGAAAGATCACATGCTATTCCGTAATGAATAATAATAAAAAATCCACAAGGAAAAATCCCCCAACCCCCCTGAATAAAAATGAAATCTCCTTAAACTAGCCCTTTGGTCTTTCCAAAAGATGCCGAATAGCTGGTCGACTATCTAGTTTTTCCTCTTTCAAGGACAAGTGGCGGAAAGGTCATACAAAGTCCTTATTAGGGGAATAAATTCCCAATATTTATTCCAAGATTTTCTCCATGATTTCCTACATGGAAAATGTACCATTACAACTCATCCCTAGTGGAAAATTCTTCTTTAGAGAAGAAATTGATATTCCTCTTGAATAATTTTAGTTCTCCCAATATAATATATAAATGTGCTAGTACCAAAATACACATAGGTTCTTTTACATGTTGTGTATGTATAATGGCCTCTTTCCATATATATATATATATATATATATATATATATATATATAAAGAAGTTCGACATAATCCTTATACATCGATGTTTTTTAATTCTTCGTTATAAAAATACTTTAGGATGTTCTTGGCATATATATATAAGATCAACATCTTTTCCTTTTCTTATGATATACTTTATATCGTAATACTCTATTTCATTTATAAAGGCTTAAATCTATCATAGATAGACTTCATATACTTGTCTTTTTATAAGGACTTAATCTATTACTTTCTTTGTCCTCATGATATATTTTGTATCATCATACTCTATGTCTTTATCTATCATTCTTCTTATAGATAGACCTCATATAATAATAATACTTGTCTTTTTATAAAGACTTAAATATGTTTTTTCCTTTAATAGACGGATAGTTATTATTATAAATATATGAGCACATATATTTCTAGTTTTTCTAACCTTTTTCCGATCCCTTAGTTCAATCTGTCCACCATCCTAGTTTTTGTCACACAAAGGTTTTTCATCCCCTTTGCATTAATAAATTTTTTCCTAATAATTTTTTTGCAGGGGACTAGGGGTTTTCACTTACGCTCTCCTCTTTCGGGTTGCATACTGAGGGATATATTATGGCTCCCAAACCATCCATTTTTTTTTCCGTAGTGGACTTTAGTTTCCCATCTCTAGTTGTGTCAATGTCTTTAAGTCACCTAGGTTTTTTCACTGAGATGATTAACTCATATAGGCCGCATGACTTTCCTTCTGGTGGGGCCTTGCCCTTGAGCTCCTCACAAGAAGCAAGTACAATATATTCGAAATACAAAAATATCCAAGGCATGCGGGAGGGATGTTACAGGAAATATCCTGGAGGAAAGAGAGGAAATCTAGAGGCTAAAGAGAAGAGCTATCTGAATGACTTGTGGAGATGATAACACTAAATTCTTTTAGGCCTTTTCCAAGGGAAGGAAACAAAATAATACAATTTGGCAATTAAGAAACTTAAACAATGAACAGGTCTTAATGTTTAAAGAAATGACAAAGATTGGCTAAGCATATTTTGAAAACCTTTTTAAAGTAGATCAATAGAATACAATTGCAAAAGTTATCCATACCTCACCCTTCTTTCTTGAAATATTATTAGAAGAGGACAATGCATACTTGTGTTGAGGCCAGAAATTCGTAGGCAACAACAGGAAGGGATTCTACCGAGTTAACGTTCCCAACTAGCCCATGACAGCTTGGTGTAGGGAATCCGTCCGGTTTGCGGTCTGGCTACCGTAGGTCAAGTAACAAAAAAAACAAAGGTTTTATCGGTTGCGGCCCGGTCCACTGTGTATTTTTGTAATTTTTTGACTTAAGGATGATATGCATATGCCTAATTAACCATGCAAAGTGATCGAGATGCACAGAGCAGTCACAATGTGATGCGCAGGTTCTTACCTCTCGTCTTCGCATCCACAAGCATCTAAATCACATATACAGCAATGAAATAAACTAACTATCTATCTATCTATCTAACTATGCCCAGGGATCCAAGTTGTAATCTATTTATGAGTAATGTGGATGTGCATGCATGATAAAGAGCAATTACAGATAGCTGATATTCCTTTCTATAACGCATGAACAATTAAAAATATTTCAACAATCAGATAGCCAATTGTTTTATGAACAACTTACACTACTCATGGTGGTAATTCCACAAAAATAAACCAGAAATCATTTAAACGAGAACATAGGTCCTAAGAGTTAGAACAATCTCACGGTTGATGGACAAAATCTGAAAAAACAAAATAGTTCATCTTTCCTCCATCCATAGCATAACATTTGGAAATTCCACCCATCTTTCTCCAATAGGCGAACCATAATTCTTTATTGCAAAGAGAAATAGTTCTTCTTACAATATCGCTTTCAAGTCTAACTGGGAAAAAGTCATTTTTCCCTCTAATTCTTCTAATTTATACCAAAGGGTGAGGCTATTGGGCTGCCCAAAATAACCTTTGGGATTCCCAACTCTTCGCTTCCCAACGTTTTACTTTTCTCAAATGTTTTTTACAAAAATGTTACAAATTACAAAAATAACCAATCCTTCACGAGGAGGGTCCCACTTGGGTGTCTAGAAACTTCTTCCATGCCGAAGCTTCATTGACAATTCCTTCAAAGGCACAAGGCTCCAAAAAATGAATGTTGATTTCAAACTTCTCAGCCTGGTTGTTTATAGCCTCAATCCTGGCTACACTTAACTGAAGCTGATCTTCCAGAAGCTGCACACTGATAGCCGAATGATTTAGTTCGCTCCTCAAGATCTAATCATCCAGGGCTTTGATATGCTGCACTTAGGCTTCCTCTTCCTGATATCTCTTCTGCAAGAGCTCCATAAATGAGTCATGGCTCGGGAAAGCATCAAGCCTCTGCTCAGCCTCTATCTGGCACCGGTTATAGGTAATGAGGAGCCTTCTGAAGAACTCGGTGCATGCTCCCTTTATCTTTTTAACGACCTTCTTGAAATCTTCTACGGTGTTGATAGCGAACTCCACTAAGTCATAATACCGCTTGAGGGCCGGATGATCCTTTGATGGTATTTTTGCTAGAGTTTCTTCATTGTTTTCCAGCCTCACCATTCTTGCAGTCAAGACTTCAAGAACGTCCTGGGATATATCCACAAAGTAAGAGGAGGTTTCCAGGATTTCCTCTAACTAGCTATCTACCTAGAGAACTTTGCACCTCTCCTCCTCTATAGCGGTCTGTAGCTACAACATCTTAGCTTTCTGGGCCAGGACATGCTCTTTAAAAGGCTAGAGGTTGACCTGCTGCTCCCTTGCTTCCTCCAAAGCAGTTGTTAGAGAGGAAATATGCTCTTGATGTTTCTTTTCCTATTCTTAGGTTGACCTGCTGCTCCCTTGCTTCCTCCAGAGCAGTTGTTAGAGAGGCAATCTGCTCTTGATGTTTCTTTTCCTATTCTTGGGTGTGCAGCTCACTGGCCTGCAAGATGATCTTTTGGTGCTCTTCTAGTTCTTCTACATTTCCTAGCAGCCGATCTTTCTCCGTCTTCATCTCGTGGTATTCTTTCTGTACTTTCTCCAGGCATTCTTGTGTCGTTTCTCTAGCTTGTCATTCTACTTGGAGGGCCTGCAATTCATCCTTAGAAGCCTTTATCTCCCTCTGCATGTCTTCATACTTCCACTTCAACCTATTGCCTTCCTCTCTCTCTTTCCTCAAGATGTCTTTCAACTGAGCAAAGGATTTCTTAGATAGCTCCAAGTCAGTCATTACCTTGTCCATGTTATCCTCTAAGGCGTGGATTAGTGCAGCTCCGGCTCTCAGGGTGAATCTTGGGTCCCTATCTGTGCCCAACACCACGGGTGTATCTGTGATCATTTTTCCATGAAGACCTCTTGTCTCCACTTTCCTCTCCGCCCTCTTGACTATCCTTTTTGTTGCTCTATCATAGAAAACAGTGTTGAAATCAGGTATTTCTTCTCCCTTCTTCTGAACAAAAGGAACTAGCTTCAGTGTGGGGACCATGGGTGTGCTGGAGGTGGGTACTTGTGGGTCCTGAACCTCTAGGTTTTCCATGTCTTGGGTCTGCCCTCAGCTATGTCAGAAGTTGTCTATTCTGTCTAAGTCTGTGTCAGCTTCAGCCTCTCTGCTTCCTGCTTTTGTAGCTCCTCATCGAGCTTCCTCTTCGTTTCTTCTTCTTCTTCCCTAGCTGCTTCTTCTACTTTCTCAGTTGCTTCTTGGGAATCTCTTCTTTTCTCTTCTTCTTCTATGTGCAGCCATCCTACAGCTTCCTGTGCCAACCTCTGGGCTTCTTCATTTCTCATTTTGGCTTCTTCCTCAGCCTTTGCCTGTTCGTCTCCCTTCCCACCTTTGGTGGTGATCTTCTTCTTGAATCTTCTCCTCAGAGCTGTCATGTTTAGGGCACTTCAGAAGACATATTCTTCCCTATCCCAATGGTGGGTATATTCAAAATGCACATTTTTTTCTTTACAATGCCCAGCTACTTTACCTTGGGAGTCATTTCGATGGAATGGCATCTCGCCAAAATGAAAACTTTATAATTGTTCTATGAATTCATCATCTTTCTTCACCTTAGTGAACCTGTAACTTCCCAACTTGAAGGGCAAAGGAGGGTAGGCAGTCTTCTTATGCTCAAACAGAAAGCTGCCTATTCCATCCATGAACACTTTTCTGACTTCCTCCTTGTGGATAATGTAATCAGTTGCATATTTGGGCAGCAGGGAAGGTGATCTTGAACCTCCAAACATCCTGAAGTACAGGCCATTTTCAGTCAAATAGTAGTACGCATACTCCCCTATTACTTGCAATGCCTCCTCCGACATGCAATCACACTCCTTCAGGAAAATGAGTGTGTATAAGGGCATGATAAAGTGTTCGCATACTTCTCGATAATGGATGTGGTATTTGTGTGCCCACAGCGGTTTATAGGAAGCATAGACATGCATTCTTTCCCTATCCCAGATGCACCTGAGTCTAGGAAAAGGCTGATTACACAATATGCAATCGATGAGTATGGAACTCATATAGAATTCCGATCTCTTTTGGGCCACTCCTCCCAAAGCCGCGGCCAAGCAAGCTGAAAGACTATTTGATACAATGCTGGACCAGTTGAAAATTGTCCCCTGGGTTGCAACATAAAAAATGATGGGTATCCATTCTAGTTTGAAGAGCTTGCCATGTGCTCTTCCAAAGATCATGTTTAGCATTAAATCTACGAACCTATATGGGGTCCTTAAGCTCGCTGTATCATAATCACCCGTGGTCCTGTATCTGTAATGTTTTCTAGGCAACAACATCTTTTTAAGAGTCTCCACCAATTCCATTCTAATGTTGTTCAGCCAGTCATCAGATAAAAATACTTGGGCTTCTGGTAGGTGGTAGGCCAAAGCTACATATCTAGGGCTATATGCATCACAGCCCTGTCTTTCAACATTCTCCAGAATCATTGTTGTGACATCTGCCCAAGGAAGAATCCATCCAATTACTTCAGAGCACAGGAACAGCTCTGGTCTGGTGGCGATCTTCATCAGTGAAGATCTTTCTATGTTGGCATATATGGACTCTTCTTCCAATCCCATGTCATAAACCTCTCTGCGTGTGATCAATCTATATACTTCCCCCCACTGGTACTCAGGTTCAACGCCAGAGATACACTTGGTGTCTTCGTATATGTGTTTTGTCTTGGTGACAACTTCCACTTATGGCTCTTCCTCGACCACAGGGGCCTTCTTCTTTTGTCTTTTTGACATTGTGAGCTCTTCCTACCATAAAATTGTAACATTAATCCCTTTTGGCTGAGTGAAAAACATGTATACATCAATGTGTAGTGTGCCATTTCTTCTATGTTTAACATGATGGCAATCAGTTAATGAAGCAAATATATGCATGTATAGCCTGAAATGGCCTAACTAATAGAAATATTACAAGCCAATGTTCAGTGTTCAGTGGCTTCGTCTATATCTAGCATGATGAAAACAGTATAATCGATCAGAAAACATCTACAGGAACATGACTAAAAATTCCGCTCTCTACAGGTGCCATTATCAAATCATTGTGCGGGAAAACATAGGCAATATGTGAGTTTCTATGGTGCGCTTGATCAAAGAAAACCGCCGATGAAAAACTACTTCCAATAACTATGTGTTGTGGTACACCCTCTTCCCTAGCCTAGGTTCGAAACTGAGCACGAATTTGGTTGCATGGGACCGCATAGGAAAAACGGCTGTGGTTTAAAAATACGGCTAGCAACAAGCGGGACAAACAGCCCAAACCCCATAGAGAAAAGTGGCAGCAACCTACTCCTACCCACCATCATTACGCAAAGCAGTTTGGTGTAGAAAACGTAATGACCGTCTGTGCCAAAACCACCTCATTCTCTATGCACAGGGTTGCAAAGCAAACAACAGTGGGGGAAAAAACTACTCTGAAGGTTAAACCGCCCTCCCATAGCCAAATAAGATAAAAAATATCCACCTATATAGGAGTGCAACTAACGGGGTGAAGATAAATAGTCACGACGAGACCTAACCGTAGCAAGCATCAATCAAATGTTCAATGGAACGGGGAACGAGCAACAACGAACCTACCTAGCAACGACGTGTAACTGAAGTGGAGAGGTCTTTCAAGCTTTGTGGTGGAGACACCTGGACTGCGTGTACCGAAAATGGGGGACCGGGCGAGCGCAACAGCACGTGATAACGACAGACGGAACAACACAGTCGAAAAAAATAATGCAATATGTCCCGACCTCATATATATAGTCAACCATGAAAATATCGGACGATGGAGAGAGAAGAATCGAAAAGCGGACAACTTTGGATCGGAGGTTGAAAACAAACTTCTTTCTGCAATAGTGGATGGCCAAAGCACTAGGACATCTGCGGAGACATATATGGCGAAACCTTGGAAGACTAATCAATGGGCCAATAGTGAAATAGGAGCCGCAATGGTGGAGCCGCGAAGGGTAAATCGATCCGTAATGGGCAAAGTCTGAATTTAAAGGAGAACGACTATGCATCTGCAAGTTTATTTCTTTGGCAGTCACAACGACAGAACCATAAGCATCCCACCATCCGCAATGTCGGGGCTTGAATCGAAAATGACAACACTAAAGGTTCAGAAAGTTTAGTCCTCTGGCAGCCACAATGACGGAGTAACAAAGAGTGTAGTCTTCCGCAACGGTGGGTTTTAAAATGACTCAAACAGTCGGAAGGAGAAAAATTCCCGCATCCGCAACGGTGGTAGCCCAAGAATTGTGGGCTCGAAGAAAAAAACAAACGGGGTCCGAAACTTCAAGCCATAATCGGTAGATAATGTGGTTTGCCATCCGCAATGGCATAAGAAGAAGTTATAATAGTTCTGATTCAAAACCAAAAAGGAGCTGATTAAAATCAATAGAATCGGGAGAAAATTCGAAGTCAAAACTGAATATCCATCCCCAACGGCAGGAGGGAAAAGCAAATACACTTCCGATTTAGTCATATATTCCATCGATTAAAACCAATGTATAGGGAGAAAATTCGAAGTCAAGACTCGCTACTTAGTCGCAACGGCGGAAACTTTAACCAAACACATTTCCGATTTGAACATGCTGAAAATGCATCCAAAGGCAGTGATAAAGTCTAATCAAACAGTGGATTGTTTCAATCATTAGAAGAAGAACAAAAACAAGCAGTAGATCAACCCAAGAATAAGAAAAACATTTTGAGAAATCATTATTATACCAACCCAAAGAAGAAAATCGAACTAATCCAAGCAAAAGGAGGGTCCTAAAATATTTAGAATTTTGGGAAATCATTGCAGCTGCAACAATTGGCGACTACCTGGTGAACCCAGATTTCTGAACTAACTCCTTCCAAGTTTAAGACTGTCTGGACAAAATAGAAAACTTCTAGATGTTTGTATCTCTAGGCTGGCCACCGTATGCATTTAAAACATTGAGAAGTAGTCCATTCTTTGGGAAATGGTAACATTAGAAATATTGCAATTCTGAATAACTCTTTTAAGGCCTAATAAATGAGGTTTATTTTACCTGTCTTTAGGTAGTTTCCAGCTGGGACACCACAAGCTTGTAATAGAAAGTAAACAGCATTATCCTTTTGTTCCTCTTTCCCATGCCAATTGCACTTTTGTGCCATTCGAAATTTAGTTCTTTTGAGTCCTCCATCTGCCTTTCTTTCTGAATTTTATTCAGGCTCCTCTATCCATAGTGTCCTTTTGTGTGAGAGAAAGAATTGGCTTTTCAACTCATGGACGGAGAGGAACCTTTGGAAATTTGAGATGCATGCTTTTGATGCTTTGCTTTGATAGGTATTGTTTCTTTAAGGAGTTTTGACTCTTGATAGCTTTTAGCTTTTCTGAAATTATGGCATAGGATCATTATATATGATATACTGTTTACCCTGCTTCCTTTCTGTGGGTCCTTTGTTGTCACCCCTTTGGACTTTTAAGATGTGAAATGGATGGAGCCTCAAAATAGTATTCCAGACCTCTTTTACTTCTGAGTTATTTACAGGGGTTAAGTAGGAATTTAATGAATGCATGGCCAATTAGGAACACTACTACTAGAAGACATTCTATGTTTGAAAACACAGTCTTTTGCTCAAGATTTCAGTTAATTAAGAACCCTGATGTTTCCATTGCAACCAAAAGTTTTCCTCTTTATTCAAGACCAAGCATTAAACTTAAAAGAAAAACAACATCCAAGCAATAAATCAAAAGAAAACAACCTCAAATCAATAAACAAATAAAAAGCATCAATCATTGAATAAAATAATCTCAATTTATTTATGTACAAAGCAAAAGAAAAGAAAAAAAAAAGGAAAATTTTTTTTTTGCCCACTCTTGAAAATATTTAAGTCTAGGGAGTTAAGGGGTGGGCTGGATTATAGACATGAGTTATCTAACCATGGTCTAGCTGTGTTGTTTTTGAAATTGAACACATGTCTACTATCCTACAGTCCTCCTTTTCATCCTGAGGAAGTTGAAGGAGCTCAGGTTGAGTGTCAATCATCGAGCTGGCCTCTCTTGAGGTGTGATGTCTTAGCTTAGGCTCAGTTAGATAATTTCCCAGGACAGAATCAGCAGATTCATTACCCTCTTCCAGCTCAGTAACATTGTGCTCCATGTAGGGCTCTCTTAAAATCTTAATCAGGTTTGGGATACCCTTCTGAGGTAACCACAGGTGTGACCAGTCTGAAGAAAAGTACCCATCTAGTCAGCCTGACCAATCTCGATTCAAGATCAATCCATAGCCATCAAGTATTTCTTCTAATACAATGTCAAGGTACTGACATATCTTTTTATTTGCAGACAATCGAATCAAAACATTCTTCATCTCCCCCACTACTTTGACACTAGTCTTGTTTAGTTGAGTAACGTCCCAATCAGTAGGTTTTGTCTTCCCATTAATTTTTTTGCAGATTGCAAGAGGCATAACATTCACCAATCATCCAGAGTCCACCAGACAATTATGCACCTTATGGTTCAAAATTCCAGAGTTAAAAGGAAAGGTGGGGTGCTAGTTTTGCTTTCCCCAATTGATTTGTCCTTTTCCTCCACAGGTTGGTTTTCAGTGGGTATTTCCTCTTTAACTTCCTTAGTTGTTCCAGTGTTCTCTTCCTAAATATCTTCCATAGGTTTGACAGTCTCATTTCTTGTCTCTTCCTCCTGGTTGAGGGTAATGGCTTCAGGTGTTTTGTCTTCAACATTCACTTCTACTTGTCTCTTGACATTATCCTACAATTTTTTAATCTTCGAAATTATTGCATTGTCCTTAACTGTTAGGTTCTTGTCTTTTGTTGCTGTAGGTGTGTATTGAGATTTGAGAGTGCTCTCTTCAGTGTCAAAAAGCGAGACACCATCCCATGAAAACATGGTATCCTCACCTTGTTCTTCTATGGTCTGTTTTTTTTTCTCCTTCTTCATCACTGTCTTCAATCAATTTAGAGTTCAGCAACTTATTCATCACCAATGACATTGAATTCAACCATTGAGGGCACTTCCTTTCAGAGTGAGGTTGCTGGTGAACAGTACATAAATTATCTCCCCCTATTTCTGTTATGTTCATTGATGCTAAATTTGGTGGAGGGACTTGCCATTGGTTGTTATCCCCCCTTTTTTGGTAGTGGGGTTTATAATTTTTTTGAACTTCCTTTTCTCTCTCCAGATCTATTATTCGGTTAGATAGCTTTTGAGGCATTGTCATCATTCTCTGATAATCATGTGATTGTTCATCTTTAGGTTTAGACAGCAATAAAGCTTTTCTATTTGTAGTTTTCTCTCCAGGTAAATCAACATAATCTTCTACACTTTACCTCTTAGCCTCTACCCTTTCTTCCTCTTCATAAGTCTCTACCAATGTAGGTTTGGCTTTCATCTTGGCAAACATGGCTAGCTCAGGTCCTAGGGCTGAGGTATAATATTCAATTAAGACCTTGTCTAAGGGTCTGTCAGCTTCAGAAAAGTTCTTTAGGTATGCTGAAAACATTTGAGTGAAATTATGTACCTTCTCATTCTTCTCTTTTCTTAACAAACCAAGACCTTTCATCAGCGAGGCATGTGTCTTTTGGGTTGCGTATTTACTTTGGAAAACCCTTTCAAAGGTGTCCCAATTAGGAATGGAGTTTGCAGGCAACCCGAAATACCAGGATGCTGCTGCTCCTTTCAGGGTGTGCAGGAACAATCCGCAGACCACATATTCATACTCCACATCCCTTAGCCCTTCTACTGCTAAATAAAATCTTTGCAAGTGGTCATCTATAGCAATCCTTTCCTCGGGGTCAAACTTAGGCAATAGCTTGTCAAAGGCTTGAGGTAGGTTATGCAAATGAGGTGTTAGGTTCAGAGGTGATCTAGCTCTCCAAGCTGATAATGGGTTGTGCTGATTCACAATCACACCAGCCATGAGCACAGGTATAAGAACAAGAGTCTAAGAAAAGAGCAATGTAAGATGAACCCAGGCTTACCTGCTTCAAAGGTAGAACAAAACGGGAATTCTAATTTGGTTAGGTCAAAAGCTTCGAGATATCTGCTGGTGGGGTAATCTTGGGAAAATAAGTTTCCATGGCCACCCATGAACTGGAGGCCCTCCTTCTAGTGCCAGAAACTGTTGAGGCCTGGAAATTCGCAGGAAACAACAGTAAGGGATTCTCCCCAGTCAATGTTCCCAACTAGACCGTGATTGTTTGGTGTAGGGAATCCGTCCGGTTTGCGCTCCGGCTACTGTAGGTCAAGTAACAAAAAAAACAAAGGTTTTACCGGTTGCGGCCCGATCCACCATGTATTTTTATATTTTTTGACTTAAGGATGATATGCATATGCCTAATTAACCATGCAAGGTGATCGAGATGCAGCGAGCAGTAACAATGTGATGCGCAGGTTCTTACCTCTCGTCTTCACATCCACAAGCATCTAAATCACATATACACCAATGAAATAAACTATCTATCTATCTATCTATCTATCTATCTATCTACCTATCCCTGGGGAGCCAAGTTGTAATCTATTTATAAGTAATGTGGATGTGCATGCATGATAAAGAGCAATTATAGATAGCTAATATTCCTTTCTACAATGCATGAACAATTACAAATATTTCAACAATCAGATAGCCAATTGTTTTATGAACAACTTACACTACTCATGGTGGTAATTCCACAAAAATAAACCAGAAATCATTTAAACGAGAACATAGTTCGTAAGAGTTAGAACGATCTCACGGTTAATGGACAAAAGCTGAAAAAACAAAATAGTTCATCTTTTTGCCATCCACAGCATAACATTTGGAAATTCCACCCATCTTTCTCCAATAGGAAAACCATAATTCTTTATTGCAAAGAGAAATAGTTCTTCTTACAATATCGCTTTCAAGTCTAACTGGGAAAAATTCTTTTTTCCCTCTAAGTCTTCTAATTTATACCAAAGGGTGAGGCTGTTGGGCTTCCCAAAGTAACCTTTGGGCTTCCCAACTCTTCACTTCCCAACGTTTTACTTTTCTCATATGTTTTTTACAAAAATGTTACAAATTACAAAAATGACCAATCCTTCACGAGGAGGGTCCCACTTGGGTGTCTAGAAACTTCTTCCATGCCGAAGCTTCATTGACAATGCCTTCAAAGGAACAAGGATACAGAAATTGAATGTTGATTTCAAACTTCTCATCCTGGTTCTTTATAGCCTCAATCCTGGCTGCACTTAACCGAAGCTGATATTCCAGAAGCTGCACACTGATAGCCAAATGATTTACTTCGCTCCTCAATATCTGATCATCCAGGGCTTTGATATGCTGCACTTTAGATTCCTCTTCCTGATATCTCTTCTGCAATAGCTCCTTAAATGAGTCATGGTCCGGGAAAGCATCAAGCCTCTACTCAGCCTCTATCTGGCACCGGTTGTAGGTAATGAGCAGCCTTCTGAAGAACTCGGTGCATGCTCCTTTTGTCTTTTTAATGGCCTTCTTGAAATCTTCTGCGGTGTTGATAGCGAACTCCACTAAGTCATAATCCCGCTTGAGGGCCCGATGATCCTTTGATGGTAGTTCTGCTGGATTTTCTTCATTTTTTTCCAGCCTCGCCATTCTTGCAGTCAAGACTTCAAGAACGTCTTGGGATCTATCCACAAAGTAAGAGGAGGTTTCCAGGATTTCCTCTAACCGGCTATCTACCTGAAGAACATTGCACCTCTTCTCCTCTATAGTAGTCTGTAGCTGCAACATCTTAGCTTTCTGGGCCAAGACATGCTCTTTAAATGGATGGAGGTTGACCTGCTGCTCCCTTGCTTCCTCCAGCGCAGTTATTAGAGAGGCAATCTGCTCTTGATGTTTCTTTTCCTGTTCCTGGGTGTGAAACTCACTGGCCTGCAAGATGATCTTTTGCTTCTCTTCTAGTTCTTCTACCTTTCCCAGTAGCCGATATTTCTCCATCTTCAGCTCTTGGTATTCTTTCTGTACTTTCTCCAGGCATTCTTGTGTCATTTCTCTAGCTTGTCTTTCTACTTGGAGGGCTTGCAATTCACCCTTAGAAGCCTTTATCTCCCTCTGCATGTCTTCATACTTCCGCTTCAGCCTATTGGCTTCCTCTCTCTCTTTCCTCAAGGTGTCTTTCAACTGAGTAGAGGATCTCTTAGATAGCTCCAAGTCAGTCATTACCTTTTCCATGTTATCCTTTGAGGCATGTATTAGTTCAGCTCCGGCTCTCAGGGTGAATATTGGGCCCTTGTCTATGCCCAACACCACGGGTGTATCTGTGATCATTTTTCCAAGAAGACCTCCTGTCTCCACTTTCCTCTCTGTCCTCTTGACTATCCTTTTTGTTTCTCTATCATAGAAAACAGTGTTGAAATCAGGGATTTCTTCTCCCTTTTTCTGAACAAAACGAACTAGATTCAGTGTGGGGACCATGGGTGTGCTGGCGATGGGTACTTGTGGGTCCTGAACCTCTGGGTTTTCCACGTCCTGGGTCTGCCCGACAGCCCAAGACTTGTGGGCTCGACGAAAACAACAAACGGGGTCCAAAACTTCAAGCCATAATCGGGAGAGAATGTGGTTTTCCGTCCGCAACGGCGAAAGAAGAAGTCATAATTGTTCCGATGCAAAACCAAAAAGCAGCCGATTAAAATCAATAGAATCGAGAGAAAAGTCGAAGTCAAAACTGAATATCCATCCGCAATGGCAGGAGGGAAAATCAAATACACTTCCGATTTAGTCATAGATTCCGCCGATTAAAACCAACATATCGGGAGAAAATTTGAAGTCAAGACTCGCTACTTAGCCGCAACGGCGGAAACTTTAACCAAACAAATTTCCGATTCGAACATGCTGAAAATGCATCCAAAGGCAGTGATAAAGTCTGATCAAACAGTGGATTGTTTTAATCATTAGAAGAAGAACCAAAACAAGTAGTATATCAACCCAAGCATAAGAAAAACATTCTGAGAAATCATTATTAGACCAACCCAAAGAAGAAAATCGAACTAATCCAAGCAAAAGGAGGGTCCTAAAATTTTTAGAATTTTGGGAAATCGTTGCAGCTGCAACAACTTGATGGAAGAGGTCCCAAAAGAGGAACTGAAAACCATCCTGCACAATTTCCTGAAGGACAAAATCCTAGGCCAGGATGGTTGTACCATCAAATTCTTCCTGGATCTTATACCCATAACACGTCCTTCCTGTCTCTTATACCCATAAAACACAATCCGGTCATTTTAGAATATTTTAGGCCTATATCCCTTTGTAATATCACTTACAAAGTGATTGCAAAAGTGATTGCGTAAAGACTAAGGAAGGTCCTCTCAAAAATCATCTCACACGAGCAGTTTGGATTCCTAAAAAAAAAGAAAATACATGAAGCAATAGGTGTGTCTCAAGAAGGGATGCAGAGTATAAAGATCAAAAAATCAAAAGGAGCAATTCTTAAAAATTATCTTTCTAAATCTTTTGACAGAGTAAGATGGATCTACCTGTGGCTCCTTGTTACTCACCTAGGATTCAATTACTCCATTATCAAATGGATTTTTTCTTGCATATATAGTGCATCTTTTGTAGTTCTCATCAATGGATCAGCTTCTTCTTTTTTCCTCTCAGAGAGGGGCCTCAGACAAGGTTTCCCTCTCTCCCCTCTTTTATTCTTATTGGTAGCAGAAGGTCTGAGCAGAGCCATACTAGACGCAAAGAGAAGAGGTCAGATTGAAGGAATTAAAATAACCACAAAACATAATATCACTCATCTCATGTTTGTAGATGATATGCATTTCTTTTTCAATGGCACAAGCTAAGAAGAAGAAAAAAACTTAGCACTTCAGTAGACCTTATGCAAAGCCACGTGGATGATCTTAAGTGAGAAGAGATCCACCCTCACCACTTTCAATCTAGAAGAAGACACTATAAGAAGACTCCAGGTGTTTTTCCTACTCATTCTCACATGTTTATATGATGGGATGAAATACCTAGGCTTCAAGCTCAAACCGAACTGCTACAAGAAAGCAGACTGGAATTGGCTGCTGGAAAAATTGGAACGAAGGGTAAATAATTGGTGCAACAGATGTCTCTCGAGAGCAGGAAGATTAGTTCTTGTAAAATCTTCCCTTGAAGCAATTCCTATTTATTGGATGTCTCCAGCTTGGATCCCAAAGTTCATCATGGAAAATTCAAGTAAACTCTGCTCAAAATTCCTTTGAACATGAAAAAAGGAACAAAACATCCTTCCATGGGTTAAATGGGGCCAAAATATGAGACCCAAATCGTTGGGAGGATGGGGACTAAATCTATGACAACAAAATAAAAATGGAGGCTTATCATAATGGAAATCCTTTGAACAAAGGTGGTATATCACAAGTACATAAGTACAATGCCTCGGTGGGATTGGATCATAAACTCAGTTTTCATCTCGCTAGGGTCCCACTCAATCATTTGGAAGGAAATTTGCAATTCCTTCTCAGTAATTCATGGTGGACTTTCTTGGAAAGTGGGAAATGAGACAAGGGTCAGAATAGGAGTTGATCCCTAACCTAGAACACAACTCAACCACCTGCTTCATCTGTATCTCATCTAGTACCTTTAGCAGAAGGGCTTCTTCCACCTAAATCAGATCAATGACCCTGCTTATACCAACTTATGGAAACAAGGGTGGCTAGGATGTAGGGAACAAGAGATCCCTGCCTAGTGGACTCAAGAGTAGAATATGTTCACTACAACACTTTGACGCTCCCACATCACACTTATAGACATAGAAGATAATTTGGTTTGTGAACATGTTGCACATGGAGTCTACATCCCAAAAACTTGATATCAACAGCTTTGTCTCACCACTTTCCAAACTGAACTGAAATGGTGGCAACCACGAATTTTGAAAGGAAAATTCCCGTTGAAAGAAAAATTTCTCATGTGGTACACCCTTGACAACAAAACTCCAACCTGGGACAAAATGAAGAAAAGATCCTTGGAAGATCTAGGTTAGTGCACCCTCTTCAGAAATAATGAGGAATCTTCCAATCATCCCTTCCTCAATTTCCCTTTCACTTCCCATGTATGGATACACTTGCAAGCTATGCTAAGCCAGAGATTCAGCTTGACAGGTCAATCTCTTGAAGATGCTTGGAAATCTTGGTCTACTTCTCCTCATCTTACCCACATAAAAGCACTTCCCCTAATTCACACCTGGGGGGTTTGGATAGAATGAAATAAGGCAATTTTCCAAGACAATGCATCTTCTGTAGAACCAACAAAAAAACAAGGGCTTGACATCCTCTCATATTTTCCTCAAACAAAGGATGCTCCGTCGGTAAGACTAGTCATAGAGGAACATATAGAGCCTTCCATGACTTGGGATTTTGTAATGGAGCCTCTAAAAATCACACTTGTGGGGGCGGTTCCATCCTCTTTTTAAACGAAAACCATCACTTTCATATCCAAATGGGTCTTGGCCCAGGCACAAATAACTACGCAGAACTATTGGCTCTGAAACTCCTTCTCCACTTCACCTTAGAAAGAGGGTGTAGATGTCTTCATATTTTTGGAGATTCCCTTATAATGATCAACTAGGTGAACAATGTTCAATAATGTATAAATACTGCTCTAATTTCTTTTTATGAAGAGGTAAACACACTCTCAATGAATTTTGATTACATCTCATGCTGCCATGTTTATAGGGAAATAAATTCATAAGCATGCCGCCTCTCGAATGAAGGGGTGAAGATGGAACACGAAACTTGGAAATTTTTTGAAAAAAAGGAAGAGGAAGTGTATGAGTTCTTTCATAGACCATTCATAGAAGCACTTCCTGGAGGAACTGTCATTTGAACATTATGATCTTGTCCCTTATTTTTGCACTCAACATGTCAGTCAAAATCACAAGTTGTTTTTGCCACACTCTTAGCTCTATTTTTAAGCTCAAGGGGAGCTATATCTTTGACATATTTGGAGCTAAGTAACTAAACAGTTAAAGTATTTCAGGTTTTTGGTATAATTATTTCGAAGACATTTTCATATTTTGTTTTCGATTGTTATCACTGGTATGCAAAGCATACAAACTATGTAAAGAATCTTTTGAATTAATACAAATATAAGATTTTGTTTCTTTTGGAAAAAAAATTTCCTTTTAATTTTTTACCATTTTAAGATAGTTGAAATTTCCAAAGTAGATAAAAAATGAACTAACTTAGAAAGTCTCGTTTCTCGACTAGCCATGAAAACCCATGATAGAAAAGTCACCTTAAAAGTTGAATGTGTACACTTATTAATTGTCTCATTTATGCATTAACAAGTGAGGCATTGGCTATCAAAACCCATGATATAAGAGCATTTTGTGTCATGATAATGTTGGTCTATGAATTTAGAATTAAGACTAAAGAAATCACTTAATACAAAATTTCATTTAGTGTTATATACTATAATTTCATTTTGCAAAGTGGGAAAAAATGATTTAACTTAGAAAGTCTACTCTGTCCACTTACTAACTCCTTAATTACTGCCTTAACAAATTCGTCTACTATCAAGAGTTAAGATGTTAGGGTGTTGTTTCATGTGAATGTTGGTCAATGGATCTAGAGTTCAAATAAATTGAAAAACTAAAAAAAATGGTAGAAGATATCTATATTGATATGTATCTAGATTTATTTCATTTTTTTAATCTCTTCTTAAGCTTAATAGCTCTTGATTGTAAGGTTTTCCATTACACCAAAACTTGCAGATGTTGATGAACATTTGAAACCCAACACAAAGCCCTATCACGAGGCATGCTGGTTAGTACAAAATTTATTTATTCTAATACTCCAACACCCCGCCTCCGGTGTAGCTCGAGGGAATTGAACCTGAGACCTATGCTCCGATACCATCTAAGGTTTGTCGTTACACCAAAACCTACAGATGTTGGTGAACATTTGAAACCCAACACAAGGCCCTATAACTAGGCGTGGTGGTTAGTCCACATTTTTTATATTCCAAGAGGTGCGACGGTTATACCATTAGAAGGTTGTACTGACACTCCAACATTGATTATGATGGATTTGCTACTTCTAGATTGACCAAATCTAATTTTCAACAAAATTTGGATACCTTAGATGTATAAATATTTAAAGTCTATTTTTTTAGGCACTTCAAAATATTTAAATATTTTTAAGTAAATATAAAAATAGATAGGCATTTAAGTGTTTAGATTCATACAAATTTTCAAGAATTTTTTAAAATCTCAAATAAAAGTGTTTAAATTTGCATTATTTGGGTCCCTTCAAGTATTTCAATATAATATTCGGATTTATTAAAAAGAGTAGTCAATTATTCTATGTTTTCAACTTTTTCAACCATATTTTCAGTTTTATTTTGTTCTATTTTGTTGCGAGTTCCATTAGAAATTATCTTTAAGAAAAAATAGAATCATATATATTAGTTGCAGAAATTACAGAATTTAGGTGCTATGAAGGTATTTCATGGTGTTGAATTTATTTATGAATTAAAAAACACAATTTAAACACTTTTAAAGTTAGAGTTTACCCACAAACAAAGTTACTTACATAATTTTTTGACTTGTCCATATTATTTGGCCCATGGGCTTTTACATCATAGAACAAAGGGTGATAATATATTATTCAACTAAGTCAATAAGTGGACCAAATTATAAATTATATTAAAATGGCATAATTCATTTAATGTAGAAAACTAAGGATGTGTTCTTATAATATCTTATTTGAAATTCTTATTTAATGAAATGAGTTAATGCGTGGACAAAACTCATTTTTTTATGGAAAAAAATTGGCAATAAATTTTAAAGATATCCAAATACTTGAAATTTTCGAAAAAGCTATGATACATAGTAGTTTATATCATGACAATGTTGGTCCATGAATCTAAAGTTAATAATATAAAATGAAAAACTTAAAAACTCAATATTTACTATAAATCCATATTATCATTAATCTTGATTGATTCTTCCCTTTTTATTTTCTAGGTGACTAAATAAATAAATTGACCATTCA